>VZRI01001310.1:0-32827 GCA_013397515.1 Upupa epops | reverse complement strand
AAAAAAAAAAGCGCAACATCAGGTTTCCATTTTACCAAAAAAAGTCAAAAAGAAAACATAAAACCAGAACAACCAAACCCAAACTACACTTCTTTTGCCAAGAAGTACAGAAAGAAAAAACAAACAAACAAAAAAAACCCCAAAAACCCCCAAACCCTAATAAATCGAAAAAGCAAACGAAACCAGTAAAGTATTTAAATTAACACCAATCTCCAACTACATGTGTCAACAAGAACAGAAAAAAAAAAAAACATTTTCTTTTTAAAAGTAAGCAAAAGGAGGNAGGCGGATGAACGATGCTGTCGCAAGCAGGGCCAGGAGCCTCCCCGCCGATCCCATGCTGCTTGGAGATGGGTCCGGTGCCGGGGGCTCGGCGCTGCCGCAAACTTGTCCCAGTCTCCTTCGGGCCGGTGCTGTGCTCCCGCTAACGGACCGTCCCCGACTGGGGGCGGGGGAAGCCGCGCTCCCGTCTCCTCCTCCTCCTTCCCCGCCCTCCCCAGCATCCCAACGTCACCCGGGACGAACTCGGGCAAGGAAAGGACCCGATAGGGCACGGACTGTCCCTGTGCTCCGGCCCCCTTTGCCGGGGGGCAGGGGAGCCTCGACTACCCCCGTGCGCTAGCAGGGCTCGAGAACACTTCTGAAAGGCAAATCCTGTCGCCAAAAGCCTCAGGAACCTTTCCGCTTCCTTAGGAAAAGTTCCCAATAAAACTAAGGGGGCTGTGAGGCCAAAGCCGTTCCTGATTCTCTCCTTTGCCTCTTTCCTGCTGACGCCTTTTTGCATTCCCACGGCATGAAATGATCAAAACCAGTTAATTCTGCCCCCAAAACATCCAGGGCCGTCAGCCCGGCAGCACATACTCCAAGAGTCAAGGACTGCCAGCCGTTGGGGTCTTCCTCTGTGCATTCTACCGTCTGACTATGACTAGGGTGTTAAACGTAAATTTTACTTTATGTCTTTAACAGCAAAGTATTCTGCTCCTAGTAAAGCTACCAGAAAGAGCTGTTCTGAGAACTTCCCAAATACATTGTAGTTTCAACTTTTTTTTGGTTTTTTTTTTTTTTTGACATCACAAAACTTTGAGGAGCTGTCTGTTAAGTGTACCATATAAATTCCTAGAAGACAGTAACACCCATATATCTGGTATATTTGTAAAGTTATAGTTTAACACCAAATTTGAATTTGAGCAGATATCATCTCTATAAACACAGCATTCATATTTAGACTTCTTTGCTAAACTTCTAATTCCTAGTGAAGTTGAATACATACATAGATACATAAATTCTTCCCTAAAGCAAGCTCTAAGTTCACAATTGTTTTGTTTAAATTACTTTTCATTAAAATTCATTTCATATTGCAAACAAAGGCAAATGCTATTTCTTCCTGCTTTTGCACCCCATTTCTTTCCTCTCAAGTCTCTGGTTTCATCTTGAAAATTCTTATGGCACCTAAGGATGACAAAAGGAGGTCCTGATCCCTCTTTGGCAGGAATGTAGGACTGTCGAATTTCAGACCCTTGCCATCACAACAACACATTTCAGAGTCTGTTTCATAAACATATGAAACAATGTAAAACTAGTGAGGATCTCTTCAATAGACTCCACTTTTTCGACTAAAGGCTACTCCAGAGTAAGACACCTACTCCTCATTTCCATCCTACATGTATTCATGATAAGTTTGTACTCCTTAGGTCTTGTGCCATTATTAACCTTTCATAGAAATGCATTTGCACTTCCCTATTGTACAAAATTACTAGAATCGAATCTCAGCCTTTATTTTTAAGGTTATATAATAAAGAAACACACGTGGAGTTTCATAGTGTAGAAAGGTTATCTGTGTGTCCAACCTAAGCTACATGTTGAGGTCATACAGAACTATAAATCCATTAACCCAGTAGACAGTATTAGGACACTATGCTACATACTACAAAGCAACACCAAAAATATAACTTTCCCTTAAAGAGGCAGACACATCACTGTCAATTGATCTAAACACCAGAGAATAGTTCACTACACAGGATAAAAATATGGTGCAATTTCCAAATGTATCAAATCATTGTTATTGCTGACAAAACCATGTATTGTTGGGTTCTTTTGAAAAGTCTTCATATGGACATGAAGTTATTAGAAAAAGACTGAACTGAAAAAAGTACCCAAGGACTTTTGACTATGATGAATGCTCTTTAGAGAGACTTGATGTTCATGTCAGTGGCTTAGGCATGGCTAAGTTGGAAAGGGAGAAAGAAAAGAAGGTAAGGATTTTATTGTTTTCTTGTGGCTTGGTGATATTTTTTAATTTGGACTGGGTTTCTGATGTTTTGGGGTTTTGTTTTATTTTTGTTTTTTAAAGGTAGCCTTAGTTGGACAACAGGCAGTCCACAACATGATCATATAGGGGATTGCATCCACAAATAGAAATCAGAAATTGAAAGCTTCTGTTCCCAGGAGGACTTAAGAGTACTCCAGATGGAAGAATTCTCAATACAACTTTGTCAGGAAAGCCTCAAAGAATGCCATATATTTGGGGAAAAAAAGTAGTTGAGAAAGCAAAATCTGGGACAAACCTAGAAGTACTCAGTGCAAGCCATTGTTTCTTATGCTGCAGACATAAACTTTCTTGCAGCTACTATGCTATTACACAGTGCAGGTTGAAAACACAGCAGTTATGCACAAAGGGACCAGTCAGGTAGTAAAGTGAAATTCTCTTTCTTCCCTTTTCTCCCCCAAACTCAGGGATGCATATGGCACACATTCATAAGGGAACAAGAGTGACCATAGGAAGAATTTCAAAGACACCATACAAGCAGTAATGGGAACATGAATGTAACTGAAATCCATTTGGAGCTGCTGTGCTCTGTGGCATGGGGCAGGTGAGTGCTCTTCTGATGCAGAGAGATGAGTTCTCTCAGTGTGTGTTCCCCTGTCTTTTTCCTTTGGTTTCCAACACTGCCATATTTCTCTCACACAGTCTGAGCTTTAAGACTTATGAAAAGAAAATTCAGTGTACTGATGAATATTAAAACATTTGGAATACCTTAAGTTAAAAATATATTATTCTGCATTCATTGTCCATTCTGCTTAAAGAACCTGAGACAGTGACATGAACTCATATACAATTATAAGCATGAAACTAGTCAAGAGTACAGAAAGCACATACTTCACACTCAGGTTCACCAAAGCTGTGATTATATTGGATTACATTACTACTTTTAAAAAAAGACTTTAAAGATATGCAACCCCCCTTTCTTCCTCAGAGAGATCTGCAAAGCCTGGCATCAAGAAAGAAAATAACAATTGGGTCCCAAATTTCCACATGGATCTTTGAGATTCTCTTCCATTAAAAAGACTGTAGTAGCAGTAAGCAAAAATATTTTAAAATAGACCTTTTTATTATATATAATTATGAGGTTGCATTGTGTCTGAATTGGCTATCAAAATGGTTTGACCCTGCAGTGCTACTATCTAAAATCATAGAATCATAGAGGCATTTAAGTTAGAAAAGAACTTTAAGATCATCAAATCCAATGATTAACCACATTCTACCAAGCCAACCACTAAACCATGACCCTAAACTCTGTATGTACATAACTATTAAACACATGCTGGGCATTCTGTTCCAGTGCCTGATGGCAATTTCAATAAATATTTTTTTCCTGGTGTCTACCCTAAACTTCCCCTGGCCCTACTTGAGGCTATTTCCTCTGGTCCTAGCATTATAAGAAGAGACCAACATCTGTTTCTCTATAACCTCCTTTCAGGTAGATAGCAATAAGGTGTGTTCTTAGCATCCTCCTTGTCAGAGTAACCAACCCCAGCTCCCTCAGCTGCTCCTCCTAAGTCTTGTCCTGCAGGCCCTTCACCAGCTTTGTCGTGTTTCTTCAGACCTCCTCCAGCCCCTCAGTGCCTTTCTTGTATTGAGGTGCCCAAAACTGAACACAGTACTTGAGATGTGGCCTCACTGGTGCCCAGGGGGACAATCACTTCCCTACTCTGGCTAGCTATACGTCTGCTGATACAAGCCAGAATGACACTGCTGGCCTTCTTGGCTACCTGCTACATAGTATTTTTTCCTTTTTTGTTTCATCTTCTCTTTTGCGGTGCACCAGTTCATAAACAAGCAAAAAAAAGTAAAATAGAAAAATTAGATACTGCTGTTCACGTAAAGATATTTTCTACCTTTTATCCCACATTTCCCTGGAATTGGAGCACTCTGAATAGTTATTTACTATGCAATCACTCTTTTAGAATTTCCTTGTTTTGATTAAAGTGTATTTTTAAATATCCAGTTATCTTATCTCTTCTTTCCAGTTGTGATCTTCAAACTCTAAAACAAAAACCTTATATAAGTAAATTTTACCCTTCAAGATCTTATTATTGTCCCTTTTACATTCTGTGTATTTCATTCACAAGAAAGTCACATTGGAGGCTAGCAAGCTCAGTCTGATCTGCCAAAAGAGGCAGGTGATTACCTCAATTTAAGGATAGATTAGATAATTCTGGATGAAAAGTCTTATCTCCATGCACAAGACAGAGAGAAGAAAAAAAAAAACCTAGAGGTAGCTAAGTTGCTTCACCTATTATTAGGGAATTAATATTTTTGTATCTGGCCAGTTACTTTGGTGGCACCATTTCTCTCTTCAGGGACTCTGAGAGCATCCTTCCTGGTTTGAGTCCACTTTATGCAAATTGCTTTCTGCCTAATCTGAAGTTCTACTTACAGAGATCAGTAGTCCTCATCAGGCACCAGTCAGTATTCCATGCCTGGAACAAACAGGCAAGGACAGGTTATCAGATCAGTCACTACTTCTGTCCCCTAACAGCTGTAATTTGACCAAGATCAAACAGCAGAGAAAACTAACTTTGGTTCCCTTGTTCAGAAGTTGCTGAGCCACAGGTTTTGATTGAAATTTATCTCACTTCAAAATACAAGCTGCTGTGCTGTGCTATACAAGTGTTTACCTGTCTTACATAAAAGCCTCCTAAATGAACACTTCTTGTTATCTTTTCTTTCCCAAACGACCATAACAGCAGCAGTCAACTTTTTACATCAATTCTGTAATTAAAGCAAAGAGAATAGTTAAATTAGACTCGGATGCTCTAAGCTATTGCATAGTCTTGATGATATCTCTGAAACACTAGGATAGTATTTCTGGAGAACAGTTCATTTAAAAGGCCCCAGCATGTGCTAGTTGCTGCCTTGAGTAACAGCTAATGTTACGCAATACTGGCCCAGCAAAACTTAGACACAACTGTCCTCTCTTGAGTTTCTCAGCAACTACAGAGAAGCATGGAAATCAACCCAGTTAAGAAAAATAAGAAGTGGTGAAGAAAAAAAAAAAAGAAAGCTGAAGAGCACATTTTCCTTTCATTGCCTGTAAACTGCAGATAAGAGAGAAAGCGAAGACAATGGAAGACAATATTTCTCTGTGTGGCTGGTTCTGAAGCAATCAATATTTAATAGCAGTAAAATAACACAAGGGCCATAAACTGATCTGGCAGAAAAACTGCTACTTAGTCTGTAAAGTAAAAGATACAAAGATGCTGTGTTTAAATTTTGCATTTCTACACTTGCATAGATTTTAATTCAATAAGAAAGGCCAAAACACAGCCTAAATAACTGTATTTTTGGAAGGTTAGGAAAAGAATTGGGAGACTTTTGTTATACAGTGACTTAAAGTGTACACAAATGCTCACATTGAACAAAGATGAACAGAGCAGACTGTATCTGAGCCACATGTGGCGCTAGAAATAAAAGCAGCTAAATAAATATATCTGTGTTTAAAGAAGCATCAGAAATCATAATTTTTTCACAGTAAAATGGGGAAACAAACTGGAGCGTTTCTAACAGAACTGTTACTGGTGGGGCTGAATGTGAAATTTTCAGCTTGCAATGGATATTAGACTCATTGAAGAAAGTTTCTTGGTGAACAAGGGCTTGAGTACTCGGAACATGGAGACTGTGTACTGTGTGTATGCATACTTTGTTAATGATGTACCACAAGAATGATTTTATACAGTGTGTTATTGAAATAACAAACATTTAAAGAACTTCTAGTGCAACCAAAAACCCAGCCTTCTTATTTTTTTATTTTGTTTTGTTTGAATTATTTGGCAACGATGTCATTAAAGTAAAATGAAAATGAAAGAATTAACTACACTAAGAAGAAGGCAAAGTAAAGCAGGGTTCTGTATATTCTACGTGCAGTTTCTGTGTACTTTTACAATTTCATAACATTAGTTTATTTCTCAGGTAGGAAAATTCCAATAAAAATTTAGCCAAAACTCATATTGAATGTGACTGAGTTAATGCTAATACTATGGTTGGAAATTTAACTTTTGCTGTTTACTGTTAGTTTACACCTTCAACCACTCTGGTAGCTGAAAAGAAGAACTGCTTCCAAGAATTCCAAGCCAGAGCCTAATAAAAATACCTTGTCTTTAGCAGTGAAAATAAAATTGACGATTTTAAAGGTAACCTTTCTAATTACTTGCAATAAAGTCCACAGAGTTAATTTTATCTAGTGACTATATAATCTAGTGAATTACGAGGCACTTCTAGGACTACATGATATTATAGCTTTTTCAGCTGTCATAAGTGTTAGTGGGAATAACATAGCTGCATCTGTGGCTGGGTAAACTCTAAAATAATCTATTTTTAAGTGAAAAAGCTGATTTAAAGACAGATCTCTACCACTGTGTTTTATATTACTGTGCAAAGGTGCTAGTTAGTCAAGCCTTCTCTTATCCAGTTAGTATGCAGGGCATAATACTGCTGCTGTCAGTATTTGCTTTAAAATCTGATGCAATATATTACAAAGAAGATTTGAACAATCATAGCTAAAGTTTGTTGGACAGACCTGAAACAAAGTATTGAATTAAGTTGAAAACTTATGGAAACCATAAAATCTGAAATGTTATAAAAAGAAATTTAGTATCCACATGGGAACTATTCTACAGTCTTCTTGGCAAATTTTAATTAGACATGCCTAAAAAAAGTAATATAAAATGAACTTTTATATAAACAAAACATGCATGCCTTCCAATAAAGGATTAAATATTATGGTTAACGTTTGTTTAGGACTACCATATATAGGAATACTTGGTGCTCTGTGGTGATTCTGAACTTAAAAAAATGCTTAACCAATTAACAAAATAATTTTTAATACCTATCTGTTTATCAGCTCATCCTACGCTATTTACCACTGTGAAGACTACATTCACTTGAAGTTTTACACAATGTAATTCTACCAGTTTTATTTCATCTACCTTTATTTTGTCTTACTAAACTTCAGAAGATACTTTTTCATCCAAAACAGTTGATCTGTTCAGTTGAAACAGCTGTTTACCAAAGACACCTAAAGCCTTCCTGTAAATTACACAGCATGGAGGTAGAAGACTTTTATGAGGGCATAACTGGGTGGATAGATGATGGCAGAGTGGTGGATGTGGTCTATCTTGACTTCAGGAGTGACCTCGTTAATGTCTATACATATGTGAGAGGTGAGTGTCAGGAGGATGGAGCCAAGCTCTTCTCAAGGTCATCTGATGATAGGACAAGGGACAATGGGTGCAAGCTGGAACATAGAAGGTTCCATATAAATACCAGAAGGAACTTATTCACAGTGAGGGTAATGGAGTATTGGAACAGGCTGCCCAGGGGGGTTGTGGAGTCTCCTTCTCTGGAGATGTTCAAGACCCACTTGGATCTGTTCCTGTGCAACTTTGTCTAGGGGATCCTGCTGTGGCAGGGAGATTGGACTAGAAGATCTTTCGAGGTCCCTTCTGATCCCTAATGTTTCTATGATTCTAAGATTCCATGACAAGACCTGAAAATAGAAACCTACCTCATAATAATTGTTTTGTACTACACAATTAACTGCCTTAGATTTTTTCAAAGTGATATATAAATATAAAATATATGCAACCCAAATTAAAGAAGCTGTATTAGTAAGGTTTTATAGCTGAAGAAACTAAAACCATTGGGACATTGACCAAAAATGCAATGAAATAGTGACAGTATGAGAAATAAAACCTGCACCTTGGATCAGGATATGGAAAGCCCTACCACTTTGACTTTCGGTCTCTGCTTCAGGTGGCTTGCATTGCTCTACATGAAAAAGTCCTTCCTTCTCTACTCAAGCAGTAAAGTCAACCAAACTTTACTTGCATTATTTCTAACACATTGAGAACTCAAAAGTGATGAGGATGCATAAGACAAAAACTTAATGTTTAAAACACAGTGCTTCCTAACATGGAAAGGACTACAGAAAAGGACATTTCAGAAATTGATATTAAGGAAATGAGACCAACACTACAGAAAGTGACTATTAAAGTTGTCTGGTGTTGAGTCCTTTTCACATTTCAGATCATGAAGATCTTAAACAGGAAAGATATCCCTTCACTGGGGTAAAGCTGTATTTCTTACAGGTGTTCTCTGGTCTGCAGTAACCACTGATCTGATAATAATTTCCTGGACACATAGACCTTGACTGAATATGGTTAGTCTTTTGTCGGCTGTGTACAGTGGAATCTTTCTGCTATCAGCAAGATTAGTCTATACTACCCATTATTGACATGTGCTTGATTCTGCTTCAGAAGACATTACATTTTCTTTAAAAACCCTTTCACAGAATCACAGAGTATTCGGAGTTGGAAGGGACCTCTGAAGATTATCTAGTCCAACATCCCTGACAAAAGCAGATTCACTTAAGGCAGGTCACATAGGAACACATCCAGACTAAACAATTTCAGTTCTCTCTGATTTCCTTAATAGGGCAGATATTTTTGTCCCTTATCCATCCTTGTAGCTCTCTGTTGGACTCTCTCCAATAAATCCCTGTCTCTCTTGAACTGGGGAGCCCAAAACTGGACATGGTACTCTAGGTGTCATCTCACCATCTGCTGGACAAACTTTTTTTGCTGCATCTCAGGATACCGCTGACCTTTGTGGTCACAAAGGTACATTGCTGTTCCATGGATTGTCCACCAGGACTTCCAAGGTCCTTTTCCATCGAACTGCTTTTCAGCAGGATAACCCCATACCTGTACTGGTGCCTGGTGTTATTCCTCTCAGATGCAGGACTCTACACTTACCCTTGTTGAACTTCATTAAGTTCCCCTTTGCCCAGCAAATCAGTCTGTCCATACCTCACTGAATGGTAGAACATATGTCCAGTGTATCAGCCAGTTCTCTGTTTTGTGTCATTATCAAAATTATTGAAAGTATGCTCTATGTCCTCATCCAGGACATTGATGAAGATGTTGCACAGGATTGGGCTGAGGACTGACCTCTTGGGAAAACGACGAGCACAGATTTGCAATTGGACAATGTGCCACTGATCACAATCCTCTGAGCTCTGTTGTTTAGACAGTTCTCAACCTACCTCACAGTCCCATCATCTAACTCACTATTCCTTCGTTTACTTATGAGGATGGTATGGGAGACAGGGTCAAAAGCCTTGCTGAAGTCCAAGTAGGTAACATCCACTGGTCTCCCTTCATCTACCTATTTAGTCATGCCATCATAGAAGACTATCAGATTAGTCAAATATGATTTCCCCTTAGTAAATCCACACTGGCTACTCTTGGTAATCTTATTTTCTTCCATGTGCTGCTCCATCACATTTCCATGGGTGGAAGTGAGGCTGATCACCTGTAGTTATCTCTGTCTTACTTATTTCTCTTTTAGTATTATAACAAGTAAAATACTAAAAAAGCAACCAACCCCCCAACACTGTCACTACAATGAAATGTTACATTCTTCCATGACACAAAAGTGTTTGCTGACATGAACAAACACGCAAGTGCCCAAATTTGTTTGTGAAAATGGATACAACAAACTTGAGATTGAATTGAGGACTAAGAAAACATGGACATAATTTTTTGCTGTTACAAGTTACAGTCAGTATTAAGAGTATAGATTATATGACAAATAATGAAAATAACCTCTTTAAGGAATATGTAGAGAATAATGAAGCATAAAGCTTTTGGTGACAGTATGCTCAATTTTGCTTCTGGCAGAAGAAAAATGCATGTTAATTGTGCTTTTGTCACTTTATCGTACTGATTGGCATGCATTTACATTTTCTTTTTGGCTTCAAGACAGCTACTTCTACTTGCCAAGTCTGTAGTTTAACCCTATGGACATGTACACAATTGAAATAGAAACGCAAATATTTTCTTGAGCTTAACCAATGACAAAGGTTCTATAGAAACCTTTCAACTTCAATGTTCATCTCTCCCTTCTGTCCGTATGATTATTTTAAAGAAAGATTATCTATTAAAAAGTTATAATGGACCATCAATGTGAAAAGTACAATGTATTATGAGTAAACTCAATTTTGTTTTATTCATTGTTTTATTCTCAGCTTAGGAAACCAGATTCCAAACCACAAAATGATTCATAAGATAATTTATAATGATTCATAAGATGCAGGGATTCTTGACTTTCTCTTAAGACATATTTGTTCCACTTACTCACTTAACTAGACCGCTTTGTTAATATAGCAGACATTAACTTTTGTGCTAGATAGGTAAATGATGGTATTAGAACACACAATTTTTTAAAAAGCAATGTTGTAGGGACTATTGATCATAAACCAGAACCAGCCATCAGACATGGTAGTAGAACACATAGGTCATATGCTTCTGGTAGTAGCTTTCTTGTCTTTCCACCAACCAACATATAATCACATGGTAACAAATGTCTCCAAACTGTTCCTGAGAGTATATGCAAAAGCAGTCATTGAATTTAAGATACAGACTTCATAAACAGTCAATATTACATAGAACTACAATCTAATTGAACACTACAAATTATACAGAGTATTCTTAAAAGATGTTAGACTTCTCTAATCTCAGTTACCAATTGTGTGCCAGTAATACACTGAATCTCATTTCCTTACTTTGATTGACCTATTCCATCAGTTTTATCCCCAATACATGGTACATTGGTGTATTATTCCTTATTCCTATACCAGTCCTCTGTATTCCATTTTAATTTGTGATTAACACAAAAAATCACCTAGGGTTAAATACTGTACTCACAGGAGAACAAATTTTGAGGCAAAATTTTGAAGTCTACTAATTATTTCAGAATACCAGATTGAACATCCTGTGCAGGGAATTCAGACAAAAGAGAAATGTATTCAGAGGGAACATGAGGGTACATGCAGTGCACTTGTTGAATCTTCAGTTTAACAACGCTTAAATATAGGTAAGTGCTTTATGTTCCCTAAAGTTACCACCAAACACAAATTCCCAAATAAATGCAAATGTTAGTATTAGACACTCTGTCTGCTAATGTGATCTGTGTATAGCTCAATTCTGCCATTACAGATATTTGAATTCACAACACTCAAAAGCTGGGAGGGGTGGGGGTGGTAGAGATTTAGGTTTTTTAAAATCAAAAGCAGTAGGGGAAAGCCTACAATTGAAGCCATAGCTCATGTCTATAACTATGTAAAAGCTCGGGTATAAATAATGTCTCAGACAACTGTTTTTTATTTTCATTTTTTGTTTTCACTGACTGAGAATGTAAATTGAACTTCAGTGCTATTGTGCTTTGTTCTTGCTCTTTGTGAAAATGTGTTCTGCATTAAATTGCATGGATAAACTAGAACAGCTCCAAATATCACCCTTCAGTTTTTGTATAACATGAGCCAAAAAAAGATAGAGAATGTGGTTTTATGACCAACAGATGGTGTAATTGGTATCATAGATGTTTTTATTTCAAGGGGTCATAGGTTCAGCCTCCATCTGGAACCTTCTCAGGTCTGCTCTGTAGCTAAATGATTAAAGAAACTATATTGGGTCAAAAACACTACCACCTGCCTGAGGGTAAAAGTATTGCTTTCCTGAACTAGCTGTTATGCTACAGTTGCCTCCCTTATAGTTCTTGAGCCAATCAGTACAGTATTCAATACCAACAGGATTCCAGAAAATATTCAACACCAGTTTGTTCTTCAACACCAAAATGTCTTTCAAGATTCTCAGTAACTTTTGACAAACCTCATAAAGTAAATTTGGTTTTGCATACTTGAGTGAGAAGCTATTCCAACTTGCTGATAAATAATTGCAACAGGCAAAAACCCAAGAAAAAAAGGAACAAGTATGCTGGGTAGACCTTTAAAGTTTGATTGGTCAGTTGGATAAGATGGCTCACATTTTCTCATCAGAAATTGTGAAAAAAAGCTTTAATACTCAAGACTTAGTTACAGTTTTGAAATTAGGATCAGAATATCAAACAAAATGCTCTAATCCTACAGTATGGTGTACCTGGCTGAAAGTGTGTACAGATCAATAAAAGCTAGTCATTCATGCACATGAGGACAGCAGTTTACCTCCTTTATGAGGTGAGTAAACAATTAAGTGAGAAAAAGAGGATGTACCATCTTTGGAAAAAAGGCGAGGTCAATCGAGTCATGTGTCGAGGAATTGCCAGGATGTGTAGGAAGAAAATCAGGGAGGTTAAAGCCCAACTTGAACTCAGGCTGGCCACCACTGTTAAGAAAGATGGGAAGAGCTTTTACAAATGTATCAATGGAAATAAGACGGTAATAACCTCCACTCCTTACTGGACATGGAGGGAAATTTAGTAACTAGAGATGAGGATAAGGTAGAGGTACTTAATGCCTCCTTTGCCTCTGTATTCAACAATAGGGTAGACTGTCTTCAGGATGACTACTTACCTAAACTGTTAGATGGGGATAGGGTACAGCGTAGTTCCCCTGTTATCCAAGAGGTACTAGTTAGAGACCTGCTGATCCGTTTGGATCCCCACAGGTCCATGGAACTGGATGGGATTCACCTCAGAGTGATGAGAGAGCTGGCAGATGAGCTTGCTAAACCACTCCTCATAATTTGTCAGAAGTCAGGCATCACAGGTGAGGTCCCAGATGATTAGAAGTTGGTGAACGTGACCCCCATACACAAGAAGGGTTGGAAGGATGATCCAGGTAACTATAGACCTATTAGCCTCACCTCAGTTCCAGGCAAAGTTATGGAACTGTTAGTGCTGAGTGCTATCATGTAGCAACTGTGTGATGGCCAAGAGATTAAGCCCAGTCAACATGGGTTTAGGTGGGGTAGGTCTTGCTTGACTAACTTGATCTCCTTTTGTGATCAAGTGACTCAACTGGTTGATGAGAGGAAGGCTGTGGATGTAGTGTACCTGGATCTCAGTAAAGCATTCGACACAGTCTCCCATGATACACTCCTGGCGAAGATGACAACAAGGGGCTTTGACAGGAATATTCTATGCTGGGTCAGGAACTGGTTGGATAGATGAACCCAGAGAGTGGTGGTAAATGGTGTCGCATCTAGTTGGTGACCTGTTACTAGTGGTGTCCCCTGAGGGTCGGTGTTAGGTCTGGTCCTGTTCAACATCTTCAATGATGATATTGACAATGGGTTGGAATCCATCATGAGCAAATTTGCGGATGACACCAAGCTTGGAGCCCGTGTTGATCTGTTGGAGGGTAGGAGGGCTCTGCAGAGGGTCTTGGACAGACTGGACAGATGGGCAGACTCCAACAGGATTTTAACAAGTCTAAGCATTCAGTTCTGCGTTTTGGTTATAACAACCCCAGGCAGAACTATAGGCTGAGAATGGAGTCCTTGGAGAGTACTCAGGTAGAAAGGGACTTGGGGGTACTAGTGGACAGCATACCTTGCATGAGTCAGCAATGTGCCCAGGCGGCCAAGAGGGCTAATGGCACTCTGGCCTGCATCAAGAATGGTGTGGCCAGTAAGGAGAGGGAGGTTATCCTCCCGCTGTATTGTCACTGGTTAGACCACACCTGGAGTATTGTGTTCAGTTCTGGGCCCCTCAGTTTAAGAAGGATCTCGAGGTGCTGGAACGAGTCCAGAGAAGAGTAACTAGAATGGTAAAGGGGCTGGAAGGTAAGCCCTACAAGGAGAGGCTGATGGAGCTGGGTCTGTTTAGCCTGGAAAAGAGGAGGCTCAGCGGTGACCTTATCATGTCTATAACTATGTAAAAGGTGGTTACGGTCAGGCAGGGGTCAGTCTTTTCTCCCTGGACACTGGAGATAGGACAAGGGGTCATAGTCTTAAAGTCCATTGGGGGAGGTTTAGACTTGACATCAGGAAAAGGTTTTTCACTAAGAGAGTGATCATATTTTGGAACGGGCTGCCCATGGAGGTGGTCAGGTCACCATCCCTGGAGGTGTTCAAGGTTAGTCTGGATGAAGTGCTGAGTGGCATGATCAAGATGTTAGATGTTATGTTTACTTGGTTTATTTGCATTTAGGTTGGACTGGATGATCTTCAAGGTTTTTTCCAAATTTATCATTACGTGTAACCGTGATACTGTGAGTACTGGCACCAATAACAGCACTGAAACCATGACATCAGTGGAAGCCAACACTCATAATTCTTTGAGGTAAGGAATCTTATTTATGCTTAGTATGTTACGTGATACACCAAAGCTGCCTGGGATACATCTCTATATCTGGGATGCTCTGTAGTACTGATCCCAGAAAGATCACTGGCTAACTGGAAACAAGTAAAAAGTTGCTTTTTAATAAAGATCCCACATAAATTACCATAAATTCATGCAGTTTTGCCACAACACATCCCAGTACTCTTTGCAAACTCTGGAAAGCATACTCCTATGCTAGATAGGAACAGAGATCCAGGGCATGAATTTTAAACGTATCAACACAAGTGTGAGCTAATGCTTTTCATTATCTCTTTTCATTTGCTCATAGCATAAAAAAACAAGAAAAGTCCTACTGTCTTTCAGAAATAGTCCGTTAAATTGTGTTTTAAGGATTTTCCCAAGGTAATGAAGAAACTTGGTGTTTTATTAATACTTTAAAACGAATTTTAAAGCAAAGTAGAAACTAATATTAAATAGACTGGTTTATTTTCAAAATTTAAATACCACTCTGTAATTGTAAGTGAATATAAATATGAAGGAAACAGCATATGATGTAATTACTACCTTTAAGAGTTTCTCTTTCCCTGAATGACTGAACTGACAGCCTGCAGCCACTTGCTGAACATTTCTCTGGCAAAGCTACATACCTGCAGCCAAACTTCAAAATCAGAAATTTCAACAGTTGATAGTCTAGAAATCAGATGCTTAATGGCACATTCCATGATAAATATGTTTTATTTATGCATAAATAATGTCATAGGAAAAGTGACAATGAGAAGACAGAAGTCATACCTGGATCCTCCAGAAAACCCTAAAAATTAACCCTCTTTCACATCTAGGTTCTTTTGGTAAGCACGTGAACTCTTAAAATTTTCTATTAGATTAGAAGTTCTGGTTGCAGTGTGATGGGTAATACGGATGCCTCAAACATATCCCTTTGTTATTAACACCTAGCAAAGCAATACTGTGATGGTTGTGAAGAAAGGTAGATAAGCAATGTGTAGTACTAGCAGCCTAATACTCTTCTGAGGCTACTCTTGTTTTCTGGTTGGGTCAGTTCCTTCAGTCACCAAATATGATACTCAAATGCCAAACAGACATTGCACTGTGTAAGCTTCATGCTGCCCATCAACAGTTACACAGTAAATTTCTGTCTGGGGTTATGGAATCAAGAAGATTGTATTCTATTTTCATCTGTTGAAAGCAGTTGAGAAGCTGTATGGTTTTGTTTTTTGTAACTCCAGGGGGATGGGGGAGTGAATGACTGACCCAATTGTTAAAACCAGGTGGGGCGATATTTCTGCTGATGGGCCATCAAGACCCGTATCATCCCACTGTGAGACGCTTCACCCAGTGGGGGGAGGTGCGGGGAGCTGACCGTTCCCACTTGCATAAACTGGGACTCAGGGAAACGAGGCAGGCTCGCTCTCTACTGGGGCTTCNCCCGGAGTTTCTACTGTTTCCCACACCGAACAGAGCTGCTGCTGTGGCTGCCTGTTCCTGGCCACCTCCTGCCTGCTGCTGCCTCTGTCTGTGCCCGCACTGAGGAAAGCTCTCTCTCCACGCCTGCCGCTCCGGGAGAAATTCAACTGTAGCAGGTTTTGCTCTGTCGGGATCCCTAGGACTTTTCTTTTGGCTGGTTGTTTGGTGTACTGTTGGGTTTTCTTAGTGTTCTTAATAAAGAATTGTTGTTCCTTTTTTCCCAAATCTTTTGCCTGAAGGCCTTTAAATTGAAAGAATTTGGTACCTGTCTTCCCAAACCGAGACAATTTCCCCAAAGGCAAATGTTGCTGCCATTTTTCCATCTGCGACAAGAACTCCCTCAACCATTAGTTCCTTCAACTTCATTCTGTCTTCCTGGTGACACAGAACATCTCAGTGGTCAGTGTGGCCAAAGGAGTACCCATAGGTTGAACTTTTTTATTTTTAATTGTATAAAGGTAAAGTAGCTAAAACTACATCAAGGATAGTAATTTGATATCTTCTCTTAGCTTTGCTTCAAAACTGGTAGGAAGTCTGTGGTTTGTGGTTTTGGGTTTTTTTTTGGTCCTATTTCCCATTCTCTTTGTCAAGTGGCTCCTTGTGAAAAATGAGCTTCTGCTCTTCTTGTTGATGGCCTTTCGGTACTGGAAAACTGATGAGGCCCCTGCAAGCCTTCTCCAGGGAGGAGACCTCAATTCTACAGCCATTCCATCTAAGGCAGGTTCTCTTTTGGCCATCTTTGTCTGCCTCTGGACCCTCTCCAGTATGTCCTTGCCCTTCTTGAATTGTGGGGACAAGAATCAGACAGAGTACTCCAAGTACTGTTTGACAGGTGCTGAGAGATCATGCCTGTGTTAGTAATGCCCCTAAAAGTTCTCTTTTTTTGCCTCCATCCAGCATAAGTCTACCAGCTGAATACACATTTCCAAGTCTAATTATGTTTTATGTCTGACTCAAATGGTTTCAACTGTTGTAGAACACAGTTTAGTTATCCAAAGAGCATGCTAGATTACCTTTAATGGCAGGTGTCAACAGAGAAATTTCATCTCTGTAAGACGGTAGACAAAACTGCAATATTTTCTTCTGTAATAATATTCCAAAGTGAGGGCATACTTCATCTAGACATCAGACTGTATCTGATTCTGTGTCTAGTTTCCAATAGCAGGTTTTGTAAGTATCTGCTACTGAAGTATCAGAGATTTGTCATGGAGAGAGCGTCCTTGACAGACACTCCCAGCAATCTGCAGCTCAGCCAATTTCATAGCTTTTGACTTTTATTATGCACATTTTGTAATGACCTAACACACACTGGACAGTAAATTAAAATCTTAAAAATATATCAACAGCAAAGGCGGAGTAATTAGATTATCTTATTGAATGAAAACTGCCAAAAACCATGAAAAACACAAGAAATATTATTCACACACTTCTTTTTATTAGACACTGAAAAAGTTCAATGTACAAATGCTTTGTGCTAATCTCTGTTTAAACAGCACTTATACCTCAGGTATATTTCTTGAGCTGTCTTAGAACACAAGATGCTTTTGCAGTAGCACCTTCATAGATCAGTGAGTGCCAACAGTCCAGATCCTTGTTGAAAATAATAGTCCATATGGAGTGACAGAAAGAAGACAATACACCATTCTGTGCAGTGACCAGGATCATAGTTCAAAAATTAATTAAAAAAAAACCCAACCAATTTATTCAGCCATTCCTCTCTTTCTTAATACTCTCCTTCTGCATTTCATCTCCTATTCAAAACTAATGATTACTGTAATAAACAAGACTTCTGTAGATTTTCCTATAAAAAAACAATGACTTACACAAATAACAATAAACTATTTTTAAACAGAACTCTTTGTTTAAAAAAAATTATATACCTCATGTAGACATGGTTTTTCAAGCGAAAAAAACGTAGGACTGTAAATTCTTTGCAAACCATCCCAGTCCTCACATACTGTAAATGATTGCTTTCATCAGTACAATTTCAATAAAAGGCTACCTTATTACAGTTGAAAGGCGCTTATTCTCAACTACCAAATCTATTATTCTTCTGCAAAAAATAAGAACTAACCAAAATTACTTTGGACCACTATTACTGTGGTGCTTCCATTTATTTGAAACCCTGTTTGAAATGCTTGGCAAAGCAAAATACATAAATCAGTTGCATTAAGAATCCAGATACTTATTTTTAATAAAGATTTTTGCATTTGATTCACCTCACAGTATCCTGCTGAATTGCTTTCCACAGAACTATTTAGGCTGGAAAAGACCTTCAAGATCACAAGTTCAACTATTAACCACTTTCTACCAAGCCTACCACTAAACATCTCTAAGTTCTCTATCTACACAACTTTCAAACATTTCCAAGGATCGAGATTCACGCACCTCCCTGGGCAGCCTGTTCCCATGCCTGATGACCCTTTCAATAAAGATTTTTTCTTAATGGCTAACCTGAACTTCCCCAGGGGCTATTTAAGGCCATTTCCTCTGGTCCTGCCTTTTATTACTTGTAAGAAATGACCAACTTCTCTACAACCTCCTTTAAGATACATGTAAACAGAAATAAGGTTTCCTCTCCACCTCATCCTTTTCAGACCAAATAATCCCAGCACCCTCAGCTACTGCTCACAGGACTTGTTCTCCAGATCCTTCAACAGATTTGTTACCCTTCTTCAGACCTTTACCAGCACCTCAATGTCTTTCTTGCATTGAGATGCCCAAAACTGAACACAGTAACTCAAGGAACGGTCTCACTGGTGCTGAATTCAGTCATCTCCCATCCCTGCTGGCTACATATCTTCTGTTATAAGCCAGGATGCAGTTGGCCTCCTTAGCCACATGAGCACAGCTCAATACCCACAGTTGTCTTTCTGTCAAACAGTTTTCCAGGCAGTCTTCCTCAAGGCTGTAATGTTCTACTGGCTTGTTGTGACCCAGATCTATGACCTAGCACTTGGCTTTGTTGGAGCTCCTAGAATTGGCCTTGACCTATCAATTCTGCCTGTCCACATCTCTCCGTAGGGAGTCTACTCTTGAGCAGATAAACACACCCGCCCAACGTGTTGTCATCTGCAAACTTACTGAGGGTGCTCTCAATCCCCTCATCCAAATCATTAATAAAGATATTAATCAGGAGTGGTCCCAATACTGAGCCCTAGGGACCACCACTTGTGACTAGTCACCATCTGGATTTAACTTCATTCACCACAGCTCTTTGGGTCTGATTATCCAGACAGTGTTCAACGCAGCAGAGCACACACCCACCTAAGCCATGGGCAGCCAGTATTTCCACAAGAATGTTGTGGGAAATGGTGTCAAAGGCTTTACTAAAATCCAGGAAGACAATGTTCACAGCCCTTCCCTCATCCTTGGATCACCTTGTTATAGGAGGAGATTAGGTTCATCAAGCAGAACCTGACTTTCATGACCCCCCTGCTGACAGGGCCTGATCACCTGGTTATCCTGCAAATGGTGCAAAATGTTACTCAAGATGATTTGATTCATAACTTTCCCTACACTGAGGGCAGACTCACAGGTCTGCAGTTCCCCAGATCATCCTCACAACCCTTCTTGTAGTTGTGAGTCACATTTGCTAATTTTCAATTTGCTGGGACATCCCCCGTTAGGCAGGACTGATAAATGATGGACAGTGGTTTAATAAGCACATCTGCCAGCTCCTTTGGCACTCTTAGGTATAACCCATCTGGCCCCATATACTTATTTATACCTAAGTGTTGTAGCAAGTGCTTAATCATCTTCTCTTGGATTATTTTGGCCCCATTCTGGCCCTCATTCCTGTGTTCCAATTGAAGGGGCTAGGTATATAGGAAACAACTAATAGAACTGTAAAGACAGAGGCAAAGAAGGCTTTATGTACCTCAGCCTTTTCCTTATCCTTTGTCACTATGTTTCCTCCAGCATTCAAAGGATGAAGATTGTCCCTAGACCTCCTTTTGTTAATATATTTATAGAAACATTTGTTGTCATCTTCTGTCTAGTTGTTGCTAGCTTGAGTTCTTGTTGGGCTTTAGCCCTTCTAATTTTCTCCCTGCATAGCTTCACTATGTTTTAACCAGCCTTTCCAAGCTGCTGTCTCTCCTCATTACCCTTGAATATTGCTACCTTATCACTGTCTACCTGAAAAATCATTCATGGGTTGTAATCTGAGGGCTGAACTAGGGTAGGGAGTTTTCTCTCTATATCCTCAACCTTGGCCCCATGGAGGCAGCAGACATACTGCTGTAGTGGGTCTGGTCTGCATACAGGGCCTTCTACTCCCTTCGGGAGTCAGCCTCCTATAACAAGAACACATCTTTTTTTCTTTGCAGAAGTCCTTTTGATGCAAGGCGTAGTGCAATTTAACCCTGGTGACACCTCCAAGCAAGGATGACCAAGTTACACTTGTAATTATTCAGTTCCCCCCTGCAGGCCACCATACCTATTTTGCAATGGCACTGGTGGGACATGCCATGCCTGTCATTGAATCTCCTAGGAGCACCTTAATGTCTCAAAGACCATGTATATAATCTGTCAGTAACACATATACTGTGACAGACCTTCAACATCCATTGGCTGTGTAATATTCACTAATATGCACTTCTGAACAACACAAATGGACAAAGGTAGTTTTACCAATGTTTTAACATTGTTTGCCAAATTAATCTGGTATAGTATCTCTCAGCAACATATCTGAACTTCTGTTTCACCATCAAGTCACGGCTATGCAATTGCCAGAAATTACCCTCCCCTTTCTGCCAATTCAGATGTTATTACTTAATTTCAAATGAATATTCAAACACCACTAAAAACCATGCATCTAGAGACTGTTGCTAGTTCTTGTACTGTATCTTGGCTTGTGTCAGTGTTGTAGTTTGAAAACTGTCCAAATTATCGTTTGTATGATTTTGTGCTTTTATGCCAAAAGTGCATTTTATTTTGAAACTAGAGATAGTTGTCTCATCACCCCAGAGGGAATGTTAGTGACCTGACCCCAGAGAGGAATTGGTGGACAGAAATTATAAATGGGAGTGGACTTATAGATATTGTCACTTCTTTGTCTTCTATCTCTTGGGAGACACAGAGCTCTGACAGGCTGACTCACCTCAGCAGCCCAACCTGGCTGCACTACTGGGGCAGTGAAACCACAGCCCTCCTTGTGGGGGAAAAGAGCCTGCCCTGGTCACTGCAGCCCTACCATCATGGAGGGTCAGCCATGGCTCCTGCTTCCCTGCGAGCTGGGACAGAGAGTGAACTAAGAGGTGTCCAGCTGTGAGATGCTGAAGCAGGGAGCTGACACCCCCACTCTTCTTGCAACTTGATGGTCTTCGAATATGCCAAGGAGGTGACGAGCTCTTAACCCTTTCCCTTCCTTGGAGCTGTAACCACTTGGGACAAGGAAAAAGAGGAAAGAGAGAGAGGAGGCCCTGGAGCAGGCTCCGTTTACCACAACAGGCATGGCCCCACCTAACCAGCACCATGGGGCTAATGCACATTCTGTATCTCAGCTCTGCCACTGAGAGAATGGAAGAAGCTTTTGATAAATGGAAGAAGAGAGGTCCTAAGCTGGACTTCTTAAGGTTCTTACTGCTTGTCCTAAAGTTTTGTGCTAAAAAGAGCAGACAGGACTGATCTCTTAAACTTTCGGAAAACAGAAAGTGAGCGAGGTTCTGAAGTGTCTGTTTCTGTTCCTGCATCTGAGATGCTGCTGCAGCCCGGAAGATCATAACTAGGACCTGATGGTCATAGTCAGTGTGTAGAACTCCCAAGATGACAGGACTTAGAAGGAAGACTGAAATGTATAGGAGAAGCTGGTATCTCCAAACGGACTGGGAAAGGGACTTTTCCACAAGTATCACAATGTAACAGGGCCTCAGAAGCCCTACTGAGTTCTATGCATGGAGCAGATGGTTGAATTCCCCCTCTGGTTAGAATGTATTTTCCCTCAGGACTCTCATCTGAAGCCAAAAACTGCTATGTTAGCTGTCTCTCATTTCTATCAGTGTGTGTAATGGCACTGTGATACAGTTTCTGTTTTTCTTTTGTTCTTTTATGTACGTGGGGATTTTTCCTTTGCTTCTTGGTTGTGAGTTCAATAAATTATTTTCTTTTTAGCAAAGTTGCTTCATTGCTTGTTGAATTCCTTATGAGCACTGCTTGGCATGCTTAAATTGCAGAATCAATCTAGATCTCCATTTGAACCCAGTACAATTTGGAATAGTGTGGCCAGCAGGACTAGCTAGGGATGCAATTCTCCCTCTATACTTAACACTGGTGAGGCCTCACCTCCAGTACTGTTTGCAGTTCTAGGCCATTCACTTCAAGATATTGAGGTGCTATCCCCTGCAGTGGTAAGACACTCTCATAGTGGCAACACAAGAGGACAAGGCCTGAAGCTGTGCCAGAGGAGGTTCAGGAAGCACCTGCTGGATGTTGAGAGTCCCCATCCCTGGAGCTGTCTAAGAAAAGACTTTATGTGGCACTTAGTGTCATGGTCTAGCTGATGTGGTGATGTAGGTCTTAAGCTGAGCTTGATGATCTTACAGGTCTTTTCCAGCCTCAGTAATTCTGTGATTCTCAGAAGCACAAAAATTACCTGTTTGCAGACAGGGAAAAAAAAAAAACACTAAGCTAAACACAGATTCTACAGTCTTGCATTTCAATGTAAATTGGTAATTTGCTTACCATCACAAGTTTACCTTGAACCTAAACCTTTTATTATGCTGCACTTGGAATCAAAGTACCTTAATTCACTTCAAGCTTACAGTCATCAAGGGCTTGAGTACACATGAACATTCAGGTTTCAACATCAAACTAACAAAAAAATGGCTCTTAAACTCAAAGTGCAGTCCAAAGCTTTAATTTCCAATTCTCATATTCTGAGCGTCTTGAGAAGGCTGATTGTACTGTACTTTGGTTCCCACCTGTAGAACTGAAATTAGCTTCCTTCCCCACATTTTTGCTCTTCCTGGTTTTTCACAAGCTCTTGCTCACAGTTAATACAGAAAAAAGTAAATATCTGGTAAATAGGAATACTCATCCACATTGGGACAGAGACAGCATTGCACAGGTAATTGTTTGAATATTTCAAATCGTCAGGGAACAAATTGCAGAAGGGCACCAATACAACTTCAGTTTATCCCCAAATGTAGGCAGGTGAGTTTTGAAAGCCAGCACAGACACAGTCACTGTTAGCTGGGGGAGGCAACATAGCAGAATACTCCACATATGGTTGATCATGATACAAAATCTAATTATAAGTAAAAATCTGAATCAAACATGATTAAATTTTTATTTAAACAGTGATGTTTCTAAAAAGTAGTCCTTGTAGCAGCAACCAAAAGAGCACATAAGTATAAAACACAGAATGTGTATCAAGCAGAATAAAAAAAAAGAAATTACAGTGGAACTCTTAAAGCAAAATGCTGTAATAGAAAGCTACAGTTTATTATTGTATATAAAAGTACTGCCACCTTTCCTTATCAAATTCCTATGATCAGTGTGATACATCTGTCTGTGTAAGATACAGCAGTGCTTATAAAAAAAATCCCTCCAGTATAACCTCCAAACATTACTACTGACTTTATGTGCACACACTGACTTGAATTGCAGTAGTATTTGTACCATATAACCTACTGTTACCTATCTGTGAGTCTTCCCCTCTAATGTGTAACTGTTCAGAGACAAAACTTGGTACGTATCATTTTAGTGCTTCAAAGTAGTCTGACTAAAGCTAGTGTCTAGCTGCTGTTTCAAAAGCTTGTTTCATTTTTTATGAAACTCATGAAGACTGGTGCAAACCCCTTCCTGACTCACTACAATGGAATCAAACCAGTTTCACAATTAAGAGGTTTCAATTAATACATTTTGAAGTTAATAATATCAAAAACCTTACCCATAATATCAAACATGCATACAATTCCATATGAAATGCAGAAAGAAAAGAATATTTACTATGAAATTATCATTAAGATAATAGAATTCTCTGCCCAGGTGTTCCTAAAAAATAGTCTCCAAAAGAAAGGTTAGAGAAAGAAATAAAAACCAGTAATGAATTACAATAGGAATTTCAATCAAGTGACACAGTACAGTACAAAATTATCTCCCTTTTGTGGAATGGCCTATCATCTTTGGGGGGGAAGGTTAATTCCTTGAAATATATTAGAAGTTCCTACATTCTGAGAATATGCAGAGAAAGCAAAACATTTAATATACTGTTTTAAACTGTATGCTCATACACACTTTTGAAAACATGTAAGGGTTTGACAAATTTTTAACTTTTAAGATGCAGCTTGCAAAAGAGTACTGTATGAAACAGCGATATCCCCTTTTAAGAAATGCTAGTATCAGAGTTTGAATTGCAAGTATACCGCATCATTCATCAGTTCCAGAATTCACCATTGTCCTTCTCACTGCACTTGTACTGTTTTAGGGTCAATTGTGCTACTCAGTCAGTTTTCAATATCATTAGTGGAAGAACTTGAGCTTCTGCAGTGAAGTTACCTTCCAGTGTAAAGAACTTATTCTGGTGATTTGCGGAAAGAGGAATCCAAACCAGCAGTCTAGTTCAGTAAAGACAGTGCAGCTTCCTTAAGCAGTGATGCAGCTTTGTCCAGTTCTTGTTCTGTTTGTTCCACTGTTACCACTACTCGAATACTAGAAAAAGAAAAACAGAATGTACACAGTAAGTTTTACTCCATGCTTTTGGCTTTCAGCTTGACTTGTACCTAATTTCAACACATTCAGATCACTATCACTAGAGAAATTATGCTTTTGGCTTTCAGCTTGACTTGTATCTAATCTCAACACATTCAGATCACTATCACTAGAGAAATTATTATGAATTTGAATTCAAATAAGTCATATGACTTAAAAAGAAATTGTCAGACTACTGTTTTTCCCCTTCACACACCACACAGAAATTTGATTGTTACTGTTTATCACCTACAGATGTGCAGCTCAAGGAAGTGTGCCTGCAACAGAAAACATGCTGGTCAATGAGATTTGGGTAGTTTTGCTAGTTACTTCAGGGTCTGTTCTGGAACAGTCCCTGAAAATATAACTCTAAATGAAGTTTTTCCTGCAGGAGAAGTCGACTGAACAAAACCCCATCATAGTATAAGGGACACAAAGTCATATTCAGTAAAATCAAATACGCTTTCTACTAACGTGGGTGGAGGAAGACATTTTTCTTCTTTCTCCAGATAACGAGCCTGAGTTAATGCAATACCACGCTTCATGCACTGCAAATAAAGAAAATAGAGCAGCTGTCAACCTGGAAAATTCTGATGGCATACCCTTTTATATCACATATGTACAATTATTTTTTATGAGTTAACTAAGTCATTTTTCAAATGGAGGGTTTGAAGGTTGTATTGCTAATTTTACTCCAGTAATCACAGTCACAGTAATGATGAGGCTGGAAAAGACCTTAATGATCATCCAGTTCGACCTAAAACCATGCAAGTAAATCTAACATCTGACATCTAGATCATGCCACTCAGCACTTCATCCAGCCTAACCCTGAACAGCTCCAGAGACGGCAACCCAACCATGTCCGTGGGCAGCCCGTTTCAAAATCTGATCACTGTTTCAGGGAAAATTCTTTTCCTAATGTCAAGTCTAAACCTCCCCCCATGGAGCTTAAGACTGTGACCCCTTGTCCTGTCTCCAGTGTCCAGGGAAAAAAACACATAGAACATGATAGGGTCTAGCTTTGTTGGTTTTAATCTCCAAGTAATCAGAAGAAAATGCTGTATTAAGTAGGTTATTAAAAATATTTTGAGCATATTTTCAAGGAAATAAACTTCAGATTATTTTAATTGTGCAATCTTGTTTATCAGCCACCAGAAATAGAAGACTTTGTCTTCGTCATGTAGAAGAAACAAACAATATGTATTAGAGATGGAAAAAATATTACATACAAAATAAGAGATATGGACTGAAACAAACAAGATTATGAAAAGCTAGACCTGGTTAAAACTCATCACCAGAACCCTGTAAAAATGATAGCCTTTATTTTTACGGACCTCATTAAAGTTTTTAAGCAAGTCTTTTATGTTAATGTAGCTTGCATTTTGAAGTACATAGCAGGAAATCATTTTTCTGATGATAAAGGTCAAACATGTTGTGATTCAGTGGTACAAGCCTAAACAAACACAGCAAGAAATGGCTAGAAAATGGTATTCAGTATAGCCCTCCCTATAGTCTGCAAAGAAACAGTACCTTGCAGTATTCCTGCAAGAAATTTAACAAGTTATCCAACAAACCTCCCTACCTATGCACACTGGATTCATTATTCACAATCAAAGGCAACGTTATATTTCATCTACTATGGGGAGACTTACATAATCCACAACACGCTTGAGTAACTTCACATCATTTTCTCGAGACCCACAGCTCTCTTCCAACTGTAGGTGCAATGCTGGAGAAAACGATTCTCCCACTACCTTTAAGCCAGAAATCCTAAAATAAATAAAAAGTCTTTAATACACATCCCACTTGCGTCCCCTTTCTAGGTCGTAAGGATAATACTAATACAGACAGAACACATGCTTTTTGGTTTGTAACAGGTAAAGATAGGAAAGATTTTCACTTGTTTGGTTAATAATTTACTACAAGCAGACTAAAAATGTGTAGCAATAGTGATGCCTTTTGCAAAAGACATTAATGATTCTGAAATGCTGGGATTATCTTTATGAAGATCTAGGAGAGATGTTAACATTACCCCTATATATTGCTGATAAAAAGCACATCTAGCTAAGACAATGGTTACTGTATTAATAAAATAACTAACTAAACTTTTTACCTACTTGTGTGGTAAGAAACAAGGTTGTGGAGTACTTTTTTTTGATGAAACTTGAATTATTCCCCATATAATAAGTTTACAATATCATCTGTAATTTAATCACAAGTTCCTTTAAACTATTTATATCACTACAATTTGGTCTCACATCTGTACATATGAATAGTTGTTGAACTGTTCTTAGAATCTGAAGAACGATTAGTATTTGATTGTCATTGTCCTGACACACCATATTCAGCCTGAGTTATTTCCCTCCAAAAAACTGTATCCAATAGCCCAACAAGACCTCTGGTCTCAATATTTAACAGCTCCCTTAGACACATGTCTATGATCAGCTATGATTTTGAATTCTCAACTTTGATGAACTTGCCTCATACACACTGTGTGCTTATACCTTCACTTTCAAACAAACTTTCTAATTTCAGAGTTCAATATCCAGTTAGAGCAGAACAGATGTTAAATCCATAAACACAAGACCTGGACTCTAAGGAGAGAAAGCTGGCACTACAAAACGTACTCCACAAATTACAACATTGTAAAAAATAAATTCATACTCTAGTATGGAAGCATGTTACATTATTTCTACAATGCTATTTCAATTAATTGTCTGTTCCAGAGAGGTAAATGATGTTGATATTCTTCATCCACAAAACTGCAAGCATTCTGGTGTCATACACCCACACTTGTAAACTAACCAAAGGCAATTTCTTTAACACACAAGCACACACTACCTTTATCTCACTACTGCATGTAAAGCGTAGACACAACATTTGTTGTATCATAAAGGCAAAGAAATTTGGTTCAATGTCCAGCTATAAGGTAAAAAGGCAATATACAGTATAGCCTGTACAACAGATATGCTGTTAGTTCCGCTCCCTGGAAGAAACTAGACTTGTAAGAAGTAGCATTCTGCAAACAGGGAGGTGGGAGCAGATGTCAGACAAATTGTCACAGTAATTTAAATCTATTTGCTGGAGAACAGAATCTAGGGCAAGCTACTGAAACAATGTGATTTTGTTGGGAGACAAGGTCCAAGTTTCTAGTTACAAAATACACAATTCTTTAATTGAAATAGGTAGTAATTCATGAATTGCCCTTCTAAACCTAAGTGAGTAGGAAGCAAGCTTTGTATCACTCCCATTGAGAGCCTGTGCCTGAACAACAAGCTTTGAATTTGCTATACACTTACTCACAGAGGCTACTTGTAAATTTCAAACTTAGTTTTTCTGTCAGCGACAGCTGAAGTAACTTCGTTTACCTTACTCAACTATATGAAGAAAGCCAGGAGTTTAATACAAGGTCTTCTCATGGCAATACTTTAACTTTCATGTAAAGTACTAACTACATTTTTCTGAGTCTGACAAATGAGGATTCAACAAGTTTTTGAGAAATCTAATGCATACACACTGTAACTTTTATGAAAAGAAAATTTACTAAGAAATTCTGTGAAAGTTGGTTTTTCACAGAAAAATGTATGATTTAGACACACAGAAAAAGAAGTCTTGACAGATCTGATTTTGAAGTAGCAAAGGAACAAAACTAGCTTCCTGAACTCCAGGTGCTTCATTATGGCAAGTTCTGCATTAGTAAAACACATGTGCCTCTGTGCCTTGGGAGTGTTTTGTAACTCAGTGGCGAAGGGGTATGAAATGACCCACATTCATACTTCTAAAATCTGAGTCTCAACATTAGGGTGTTCACACCCAAAACTACTACTGGAAACAGGTCCTGGCTCAAGATAGTTCGAGGAGGCTCTTCTCAGCCCTGCGGTGCAGCCTCCTCATAGCTCTCCACACCCCAGCTATAACGTTGGGATGCAAAACTGAGTGGCAGGAATATGCTCTTGGTGATAAGGAACCCAATGTAGCCAGGCTGCCCTAAGCAACAGAAACATTTTAATTAAGTTTTGCTAAACAAAAACTAGAATAAAAGTCTCACTGAAACTCCCTTTTCTCTGAAAGGGAAAAACCTTTAAAAATTAATCTGCTTTTACCCAATGAAAATTTACATTGTTGGAAATTTTTTAGACAGGTGCAGTATATGCAATAAGTAATTCATTATTTAAGGGATATTACCTACTTACTGCCCTTTTCTGAAAAAAAAAAACCAAACCAAAAAAAACCCAACAAAAAACCCTAGATCCAAACCCCAAGCATTCCTGTCCTGTTCATCTTCTCTCCTTGCTTCTTAATTTCTATTTGCTATCTATAAAACACAAGATATTCTAAAATACAAGACACACATACACTTTATCTAAGATTGGTAAGAAAATTGAAGATTATTCTTGGATTGTTTGATAATCCCCTCTCTTACTGCATTTTCTTATTCTTTATAAAAATGCCATATACAGTAAGAAATTAGTCCTATGTAGGATAGATTTTTATCACAAAGCAGCACTCGGCTTTTTCCTGTTACAACACCAGTTGTACCTCTAGCTTTTAACACAATAGTTTCTTCCACCACTGTAGTTCATATAAAGAACAATTTTTTTTTCTTTTCTGAACGCTAATCACACTGGTTCTTAGGTATCAAGTCCTAAATTTCATGGTTCACATAAAGATTTCCTTTATTTTTAAATTCTTCCTTTTGCTGTATTTGTTCTATTATGAGAAAGGATAAAACCTATGTATTTCTTCCCACTATGCTTACAGTTTTACCAAGGTTTTACATTCTTTCAAAACCTAAAAATGGTAGCTACACTACAACTCTCCTTTTAGCTCAATCCTAACATGCTATTAGCAGCAAAGACAGTAACAAGTTACCTTACAATTTTAATTTCAAGCACAGAATCATCTGGATATCTTTAACCTGAAAGCCTAAACATTCTAAACAGTTATTGAGAGCACAGCCAAAGATGACAAAGATTACTTCATGGTAAGATTATTTTCAAAGAAGGTGAATGTAGCTCTAGTTCAAACCTGTAACATCAGCTGAACAGGATTACGTCGAAATAACCTTACATTTACACTGAATAACTAAGTGATTAACACTGAAACAAAATCAGGTAGTATAAACTGCACATTTAAGTGTTACTCATTTCTGTAATATGCACCACAAAACTATGTAAGAAAATTAACTATAAAGTACTAGCTAACACTGCTATTTTGTGCATGAAGTGGTCAAAGAATAGTTACTAATTTCTCTTATTTTTGTGGTTTAAAAACAGTGTATTTAAAGGAGCGGTGTTCAGAAACTTTATATGGAATCCTTATTTTTTAGATAAAGTCCAGAAATTTTAGATGTCTCCAGAATAATGAATACTTACTACAATTTAATATTCAAGTTACCTCAATGCAAGCTTCAGCGTTGTCTGAAACAGTATCTGCCAAGTTATACTCCAAATGCTCTCTTAAGACGTTTTTTCAAAATGCTTACCAACACTTTATACCACTGAGTTATAACATGCTCTTAAAGACTTAAATGGTTATGGACTTGCAAACATTGTCACTGCTAGTGCATTAAGGAATAATCTCCTTTCAGTCTCTGTCAAGTGACAATTGGAAAAGGATGTCCTTCTTCCTTTGGTACACACAAAATTAAGAGTACATATCCCATTCTAAACAATCATTAAAAAAAACCCCAAGGGATCTTACACTTGGCAACAAAAAGCATGGTCAAATCAGCAACCAGCAAAATAATCCCCAAACACACACTCACCCCTGTAAAGCTTTGTGAATTCGTTCACATTTAGCACGGAGAGTCTGAAAAATGTCTAAACACACAAAACAACAAAAAGAAAAAGAAACATTACATTTCTACAAGTCTAAGATTTCAAATACTGGTCTCTTCACTCCAGGAAAACTGACAGGAGTTTAAGATCTGATAGATGCATTACTTCTCTCTCACTAATCCAGCCGCACTGAATCATGATGATATGGAAAGACACACCTGGCACTGAAATGGCAGGTCCAACTTACTTATGTCTATAAAATAGCTACAAACATGCAGACTCTGCTCCTTGATCTTTCTAACAAACTTACTGAAGATTTTTAAAAAACCTTGGTTCTTATCCCTCAATAAAGGCTGACCCTCCACTGTAAGTCCCATATCTTTACTGATTTCTTAGTATTTTTGATTGATTTCTGAGTACAAGTCATGGCTATCAGTAGTGTGTATTTGTGACGAACTATATACTGTCTCTCTCTGCAGAGGTCCTGAAGGTCAAAAACAAATAAAGATTGGGCTAATTTTGTCCTTCTCATATACATATCACCTGCAAAAAAACCTCAACCAAACAAAAACTTTATGATGTTCTATGAACAAGGATATTTCTCTGATTCTTACAGCAAAAACTCCTGCCTGGCAGTTTTATCTAAATGCCCTGTACTTGGTCCTGCCAAAATTTCAGGTGTCTGTACCACATTCATTCCTGATATTGTCTGCGTGCTTGCTTGCTTGGTGATGAATTACACAGGACATGTGAAACGGAAAGTCCTGAGGAAATATATTTGTATCTCCTTAACCCTGCATCCACTTGTCTTGAAAGAATTTATCCAAGAAAGTCTTATCACTAGCATATAAAGCAGAATGATTTATCTGCTCAGTGAAAATAATCCCTGTCTCTCCTAGCCTAAATTAACTCACTTATGGAAGAAGGGGAGGAAACACTAAAGAAAAGCATAATGGAAAATTATACGAGGGATAAAATCATGCAAGTAAAATTTTAAAAAGCTGAAATTTGAAAAGCTGTAAGGACTTCAAAGAATAGAACTATGAGAAACCAAAGTAGGGAGAAGTACGAGTTACTGGTTTTGGGTGAAGAAAAACTGCAGAGTAGGATTTTCTGAATTAAGCACCTGGATTATCTTCCATAATATTCAGAGCCTCAATAGCAGCAGCAGCTAACAAAGGAGGTAGGGATGCAGAAAAGCAGTAGCCTTGACCAGACAATCGCTGTGTGGAGAAAAAAAATATAAAAATTTTTTTAAAACCTTATTTGTTTATATTGATATAGACAATGCTTTAAAAGCTAAGTCACATATATTTAAACTTTATCCTCCACACTTACAGGTTCATGTACAGATTAAAAAGTAGCTCTCCATCTAAAGTTTTTCACTGAATCAAACAATTTCTGTTTGGAATCAAATGTTGTATAAATATTCATATAACACTTCTGGCAAACTAAATTGTTTTGACATTACGAATCCTGCCATACCATACAAAAATGAGACTTGGCTTACCTGATGGTCAATAATAAAAGACCTTCCACAGCAAAATCCTCCAATAGAAGCCAGTGAATTTTCCATGTTTGCACTGATAAGATCTATGTCATCAATCTGACAAATAAATTAACAAGTTAAGAAGAGCTGCTTTTGATAATATCAACACTATTGATCAGTATATTAAAGATGTATCTTCATTTTATCATTAATACTAGAGAAGATCCAAACTATCACAATACTAAAATGAAGCTAGAGGTGAAAGAAAATGTAAGCTACGCAAAAAGGCATCAGAAACTGAAATCTGCATCTGCAGATCATTTACATAGAATCACTCTTTTCCAGCCATTGCAATGCGAACACAACAAACAGAAAAAACAAGTGACAGTTTTCACAATTCATCAAAGCACTCAGTGTGACAGTATGTTGTAAGAATGTCAGTAGAGTGATAACATGGTGTCTTGGGTTATGGAATCAAGAAGTTTGTATTCTATTTTCATCTGAGAAGCTGTATGGTTTTGTTTTTGGTAACTTCAGGGGGTGGGGGAGTGAATACTGACCCAATTGTTAAAACCATTTTTCCTTAAGTATCTCCTGATGACCCCATCTCCTCCCATTGTGAGAAGCTTCACCCAGTGGGGGGGAAACTGATCGTGCTCGTGCCCGGGCACGTACTGGGACTCAGTAAAAAGGAGTGTACCAGGTGGAACCATATTTTTCTTAAGTATCTCCTAATGGGCCATCAATCTCTGAAGGCTGATGACATTGCACAGTGGCTAGTGTTGCTGGTGTTGCTGGTCTGTTTAGCCTTCAGAGATACGCTGAGGGAGTACATTTCCGTGGTGGTAACCTCATTAGCCCCAGCTGGTGGGAAACCCTCCCCCTGCCCTGAGAAAAGAGAGTCAGATGGTGCAAAAGTGGAAACCACAGACAGTACAACTGTCCAGGTCCGGCTGAACCACAGCCGGCAGCAGTTGCCCC
>VZRI01001309.1:26320-85945 GCA_013397515.1 Upupa epops | reverse complement strand
TATTTTTATGTTTTGCATTTACAGAATCAGTTTCAATTGTACGAAGCCCTCTGCCCTTAAGCCCTATGATATAAATTTTATTGGATTTAAAGGAAACAGATTGGGAATCTGGGACAGAAATGTATATATGTATATATATATATATATATTACCAGTACAGATTTTATGGTTTTGCCAGAGAAAGATTCAAAACTGTTTGAAGTGCTGCTAATATGCTGGAGTTGGGGCTGAGAAGAAAGAGAGTTCTCTGTAAAGGAAGGCACAGAGATCTGTGCAAAGAACAAGTAACTTTCTGTCCTGGAATCAATAAAGCAATCAGAGGCTGCAGGGGTGAAGTGTGAGCATGACCAAGGGAGGCGGACTGGGTGGAGAGAAGGGGCTCTAGTCAGAGTGTTTCCACCTGTTTTTTGCATTGTCAGTCTGAGGACGAATCCCCTAACCTCATCACCAGACAGTCAGCTGTGATCACAATGGCCATTAACACCCCATTACCAAATGCCTACTGTACAAGGGAAACTAGACGCCCCTTTCCCATTGCTGCCCAGGAGGCTTCACCCCTCATGCTCAGGATGGAGTGACTGTCTAGCACCTTCCCAGCTAGAAGACACCTGGACCAGGACCTCTTGAACACACAGTGGCACTTAACAGTTGGTTAGCCAACATCTGAGTTGTTTACTTCTGTCTCACAGTTTGTGGTAAAGAGAAGCAATAAAATACTGTGGCTTTAACTGAAGCTTTCTCTCTACTGGGTATCACGGAAGATCCTCACAGTTTGCTCAAGCAGCAATCTTGTCCGGGAATTTGGCCTTCAAGCCAGTCTGGAGTGAGTTCAGGAGAGGTCCTGATCACAGAAAATGGCTGGTTCCCCTCTTCACTTCCCAAATATTTCCTGAGTCTCTGAAGAAGAGTTGCTCCAGGAACCTCTTCAGTTTTCAGAAGAAATACAATCCTTAAATTGAAATCTGCTACCTTTTGTAAAATCAACAGCCAGTGATCTCGTCATCCATTAACAGCCTTTGCCTCTCCAACAATCTTTGTCACTGTGGTGTGGGGGTGTCATATGTTTGTTCATGTTTTCTGAAGACTGGCTGTCTTCTTGTACCCCTCCATTTCTGCCTCTTACCAAGCTCTTCTGGCAGGGTGCAAGCTGTGCTGCTAGACAACTTGGGCTGCTGCTTCTTCAAAAAATAACCCCCATTCCTATGGAAGGATGCTTTACTGAAAGGATGATCACCTCATTGGTCACAGCTCCTCATACTGCCTACTTCATCTATGTGTCTTTGGAACTGGCTGGCAGCAGAGCCAGCTAATGGTGATAACCCAGATGTCTGAGATTCCATAGCAGGAGTCACTGTTTAGGATGTTAACAAGGAAAGGGAATTAGTTTGTGTTCTACTCTACTTTGTAAGAAGGTAGGGGGAAGAAAATTTTATCCAGGAGAACATAAATAAAGGTGAAACAATCTGCAAGTTAGGAGAAGCTCTAATGTTTCCTGAAGGTTTGGACTATGTCAGTGCCTCCTGTCCTAAAGGAAGATAAAGAAGCAACAAGCTCCTGGACCTTCATGGGTGAGACAGGTATAGGCAAGAAAATGAGGTCTGTAGTCATGGTGGTGTTAGGTGATATTCTTGGCCACTGAAGAATTCAGCTGTCTCCTTAGCCATTGGTTAAGTAATGGGCCACAAAAGGAGCAGCTAACTACTGGAGAAATGGAGTTGATCCTGAGGGAGAGGGAAGGTAGTTGGAGAAAGCTGAAACTGAATATAAAAAGGGTGTTGAGTTACCTTTCTTGAAATGTGTATGGCTGGGTATTTAGTTCTGGTGGTTAGTGACTAGTCTCCTTCAACCATGAGCAGCTCAGTGTTTCCTAGGTGTCCTCAGAGCTGATTCAGGCACAGGGGGAAAACAGTCTGGTAGAATAGTTGGTGAAAAGTGAAGACTGTGGAGTCTTGATTGTGGTCTCCACTTACATTAGGCAAAAATACTCCAGACACTCTGCCAGCAACAGTAGGACCAGGTACTTAAATCATCTGCCATGAAGGGGAGATCATGCTGCTCTGAAATGTAAGGTTGGTATCTGAAATGTCTTAAAGTCACCAAAAAGACTATTTGTATAAACATATGTACTGCAGAGTAATCTGATTTATTTGGCCATTGGTTGTTGCCAGCATTTACTAATGTTTATTTATGTTGCTACCACTAGGTCCTTTTTTAAGTCACCCTGTCCTTATATTTACTTACCCTCACACTAATGTATCACCACTTAGTTATCACTAAGTCAGATTTTATGTATAATGTATTTAATAAGAGAGAGTCCCAGCAAATAACTTCTAGATAAACTTGTTTGTTAAGCCAAGTTCTAAACTCATTTCAGCTGTGTTCGTAATCTGTGAAAGAGCTAACAGGGATGTTGTCAGGAAACATGACTGCTGAGAATATCAAAGTGAACTAAGCTACATAAGAGTGTGCATTAACACCTACCTCCTGTTAATCCAAGCAGAGGCAATAAGATGTAATGCATTCAATAGATTGAATATTAGATTTATCTAATTGCTCAGTAGAAATATTTTTACACTGAATTTTTTTTCCAGGAGAGAAGATGTGTAGATGAAAGTGGGTTGGACTTGATGATATCTTGAGGTCCCTTCTAACTCTGATGATTCCGTGATTCTGTAATATCGTTTTGTGGGAGAGAAGGGGTAACCATAATACCGGTAATGCTGGACAAAAAATTAATCCTTGTGGCTGCTGAAGAAAGAGAGCTATAGAATAAAAAAAATCCCAAATCTTTACCATTACAATGTGCACTAAAAATTACACTCTGAAGCAGACCTGCTTGTGTACAACACTGATTAATAAAATGGTTGAACGGTTTGAATATTTTTTTAGCTGATGATTCTGACAAGACTAACTACACGACGGGGCAGCCACCGCTGCGTATGCATTTCATGTGCAAATGGAGAAAATAACATGTTGACTGTAATTTCATAAGACCAGAGGGATCAGTCTCTGATTTTATCTTAAGATAAAATGGTGCAATTACCATTGCAGCCCATCTTTCTGGAATATCTTCAGAGAAAGGTCAACCATAATTGTGGATTTCAATGGAATATAGATGCAGCAAAAATGTTTAAGACCACTGTGATTACATCATCTGCAGATTGAAGATTCCGTGCCGTTCACTCCTCAGCCCATCACAGCCACAGTTCACTCGGTGCACTGTAAAGATCAGTGATCCTGCACAGATTAAGAGGAAACAAAACCCAGCCAAGGTTTATGTGGATTAGTGTGTTAACATACACAGGTTTGCTAAAACGCCCAGACAGTGGAATGTCAGACTCAGGGTTCTCGACCACAGTCCCATACAGAAAGGTTTGCTCAAGCCCATGGTGGATGGTGGAGGAACCAGTGTTGATGAAATTGCCCATAAGTGGGTGCCTTTAATGAGACATTTGTGGACATTGACCTTAATCTGGGACCCCTGAAATGCTGAGAAGAAACAACTTCATATCTTTGAGGAGTGGAGTAAATAAAAACAGACCTGATAAACGAATCCCTGTGTTAGCAGAGCAGGGCTAAGGTGTGTGTCCTCCTTTTGTCTCTTGCAATGAGGGTAAACCTCACTGAGATGCTCTTCCTCTTGCTCCTCTTACCAAAACATTTCTACTTGCGCTGGGGCACAGACAGGCAGATGTGTCATGGGTAGGACTGTCAGATCCATGACGGATGGAAGGGAAGTGAAAGGAAGGAAGATCCTGAGCAGCTAGGGAGAAGGAAAGAGGCATCCCCTAATATGATTACCACCCTGAGCTGTTGGTTTCCTCTCTGTCACACCAGGCACTGTGTATGCATTGTGTATCCTGTTTCTCAGCCATAATAGACCAAAGTGAGGTGCCACATGTGGTGCCATGGACCTCTTTTGTTTAATTTACCATTGAAAAAAATGCAGTGCCACTGCCATCTCATACAGACCTATACAAGTTATAATAATCACCATTTTAATTTTTCCCACAACTTTGAGGCTTAATAGCTTTAAAATCTTACAAGTTGTAAAAACAATTAAAGCAATAATTTTAAAAATAAGCAGAGTGGGACCTTCAAAAGAATGTGAACCTTTAACACTTCACGGTTAAATAAGGGCCTTGTAATACAGTCACTTGAAGGCCAGCCCTGAGAAAACGCAGAAGCATCCTGTGAATTTGTTGATGCTAGTTCAGACAGACTGTTTATTTTCATGATTTCATGGAAGAATTTTAATTTAATGAGTGTTTTATACACTAATGTAAAGCATAGTTTCAACCCTATAATTATAGTGTCAAAATATTTCTGCTTAAACAGCAGCAGCTGAGTACAGAAATGTGATTTACATCTGAATTGTATCAGGGGGACACTGCTAAAAATAATCAGCATGTGCCTCTTAATTGAATAAAAAAATTAACAAAGAATACCAATGTATCTCTCAGCCTATGTTTTTCTTCCTTTCATTTAAACACTGCTTATTTGCTTGTTGCCTTTTTAGGGCTATGGTTTCCAGGAGAGGCATAGGCGTAGCATGGCTGTGTGTCATTTTGCCCACCCGCTTCTCCCTGTTGCACACGCAGCAGTGGGAAATTGCATGAGCAAATTGTCGGTTCCTGTCACTGGGAGCCTACATTTTTTAAAATCTCACCATTAATCTTTCAGCTCAGTTTTAAAATAACCAACTGCCATCATGAAACAGGTTTCTCATGCTGCTTAAGGCTGTCAGCAGGTTTTGACCAGTTTGGGCCACATTTTGCTCTTGTAATAGGGTTAGAAATCTTTTTGTTGTTGTTGTTCTTGGAGCATTCATCTTTTGAGGTAATGCCTAGGGCAGGTTCAGAGGGGAGAAATCTTAGTTGTGTGCTTCCAATCTGTTTGCTCCACTGCACTGCTGGAGATGGGAACGTGGTTCTGCTGGCCTTTGTATAGTCCTTCTCCACCTGGAAGACAGGATTATGCTCTATTTATCTCACAGTACCTTCTAGAGGCCCCAGATAAAATGGCGTGCTGTTGTGCTGCATATTCCATGCACTTCTCAGAGTGGAACTGCAACCTACAGGTAAAGGCACACTGTGGAAGGACTTTTATCCTTACCTTAGAACAGAGGACTGATATTGAGGCTACATCCACATCTGCCATATGATGTCCTTCTGAGTATATTCCTCTTCCATACGCCAGCTTCCTACTGAGGAAGTCCCACAACTGCCCTCTAAAACCTCCTTTGCACACAGTTCCTGTTGCAAGAGAGGGAGAGATGGTAAGCAAGGACGCCAAGGGCTATGTCTCTAATTAGGTAGTTGGAGAACACACCCAGGAGCTGCTCATGGTGCACATCTACCCTCAGAACTAGAAAGCTTGCAGGAACATTATATACAAGAAGGACCTTCATCTTTTGGACTAGCTCCAGAGGAGGGACATATAAATGGTCAGAGGGCTGGAACATCCCTTCCATGAGAACGGGCAACAAGAACTGGGATTGTTCAGCCTGGAGAAAAGGCAGCTCCAAGGGGACTTACTGCAGCTTTTCAGTACACAAAGAGAGACTACGTGAAAGATGGGCACAGACTTTCTAGCAAGGCCTGCTGTGTCAGGGCAAGAGGTGATAATTCTAAACTACAGGAGAGGAGATTTAGATTGGATATTAGGAATGAGGGTGATAAAAGACTGGAACAGGTTGCCTAAGGAGGTGGTTGAAGCCCCATTTCTGGAAACATTCAAGTTTATGCTGGATGGTGCTCTGGACAACCTGATGTGGTTGCAGATTTCCCTGTTCACTGCAGAAAGGTTGAACTATATGACCTTTAAAGATCCCTTCCAACCAATGCATTCTATGATTCTATGAACTTTCAAATGGAGCCAGGGAATCTATTGTGTAGCAACAGCTCTTTGCCCAAGATGTTTTGTTTCATTGATGCAGGAGAATTTGGGACGAAGAGAAGCCTATGATACTGTGTCATATACATGAGTATGCCTGTTGTTCTTCTCACCTTCTATGATAAAGCCTGAGCTTTTATGAGTTTGGGTTAAGCATATCTTGCTTCTTCAATGAGGGTTTAGGATAGCTAGGTAGTTTGCAGATGAACTTCACTCTTCTGTCTCAGCTTTCTGCTTTGGGCCAGCTCCTTTTTGCACAGAACAGTACTTACAAGCAGCGCTTTCTTTTCCAGTCAGGCCAGCCTCAGCAGACTGGTACACCAATGACACAGCCAGTATCAGCAGGCCAGGGTTCAGCAAATTGCTGAGGCAACCCAAGCTAGTTACTGAGATCTTCACAGGACCCATAGGCAGACACTGACTAAATACGGTTTTGCTCATTGGGTGCTATTTTCTAGCCTAAGATTGTATAATTACAGCCCTGTACAACCAGTACTTGATCACAAATTGATGTGCAAGTTAGAAGGAAACTTGTGACTAAATGAGTGACTAAACTCTACAGATACTGCATACCTTCTGTGTTGTATACGGGCATAGAAGTGTGTGCATGTATACACACATAGAAATATTGATTCCCTTATCTTACTATCCCTTCCAACCAATTGGGGTCCTCTAGAATTGAAGGTCTGATCCTAATTCTCAGCTATGTATTAGCTTTAGCTCATTGTATTCCTTCAGTGCTAAATGCTCTGCAATGCCAGCAGTTTGATATGAAACCTTTTTCACAGGGCAAGATCCTCAAATTTTGTAGCAGTCTTTTATGATACCAGGATCAACTTGTATGAATGAACCTGGGATTTGTATAGATTTCAATGTCTCTGTGGGAACTGCATGGCTCTGTTTATTTTACACCCAAATTCCAAAAAATTGTCCTTTGGATTTATTTCAAAGAAGGAAAAGGGGGAAAAAGGCCATAAAGATTGCTCTTCTTATGCTTCAGTTGTTTTTTTAACTCAATTATATTTTGACAATTCTGTATGAAACTTTGGAGTATGTCTTTGTTTAAGCAGTATACCTTCCATAGGAGTAGTCAGTTAAATGTATATGGCTAGTTTCAGGCATAACAAGCTTTGACAAGGGCATTTAGCGGTTGTAATTCAAATCTAATTCAGAACATCTTAGCGCTGGACCTGTCAAGCACTTGAAATGCACTGTAGCTGCAAAACCAAGGGCTATGGTCCCAACCGTGCTCTGTGTGGCATCAAGCTGATGTGTCAACAAGAGCAGTTACAATTACAGGTTCTTTCAAGCATACTAAACTAATTTACAGTACTCTGAAAATGTGGGAAAAGGGCTTGCTAGCATAAAGGTACACAGGACTTTCAGACTGCAAAGGCAAAGCAAGTGGCATGGCCGTTTCATTTAGGAGTTTGAATATTAAGCAGTTTCAGTACTACCTTTGGCGGGTATTTGTGTTAGATGCGTAACTAGATATTTTTTAGATAATAATAGATTTGCCTTGCAACCATCAAATACCGTTGTCAAATCCCATTAGAATCACATTGCACATTTATTTGAAGCCTTAATATAAAATGCATGCAATTGTGAAGTGAGGATGGGGTCCTAATTGCACTGGCACTGCCTGGCCCTTTTTGTTTATCTCTCCTGTTTACCCGATAAATGCTATTTACACCAGCTGCAGAATGCTTCATCTTTTGTTTACAGGGGTTAGAAAACTTAGTGCAAAGGGAGAGGTCTTTCCAGAAGCATATCTGATCCAAGGATGTCCCACAAAAAACAAGACAGAATTACAGTAACCAACACATAATTTTAACATCAAGATATAAAAAGACTTGATTTTAAAGTGCACCAGTGATTTAAAGCAGCTGCACACACTTAGAGGGCATTGCTTTAATGTGCTCACAAAGGCTAATGGAAGCTTTTATAAAAGGAAAAAAAAATCAGGGTTTTATGATTTATCTACTTTTTTTGCACAACATTATAGGCACTCACCCCAGGGACTCGTAAATGTGATTTTTACTTCCCAAATTACAAAGCTAGTCAATTATTTGGGAATGAGTCATTCATTCAAAAGTGTCTGTAACGGGATGTGTTAACCATCAGGAAATTTTACACCAATTGGAATTATAAACACCAGCGTAAAAAAAAATTCTCTTGGCCAACCCGCTCTTTCTATTTGTGAAAGTTTGAGCATGGAGTGCAGTGTAGTCCATGCTGGAGAAGTCCTGGGAAGCTGATTTGGAGGGGAGTGATGAACTTTTTTTTTCCTTTTCCTTTCGATTGCATAAAATGTGTTTATTTTATTTCAAATAACGTAGTTAGCAAGTCTGCAGCAACATGCAGTCAAGTCTCCTAAAGCACCTTATAAACCTTTGTCAATTAAGCCTTGCAGCCATGTACAGGGTAAGGAACTAGCAGCCCCATTTCATGGAACGAGAAGCTGAGGGCCAGAGGTGGCTGCTGATGGACAGACGTGCAGGCATTTCCTTTGGTGGCTGAAACTGCTTCTTCCCCTTCTGTATCTCCATTAAGGCCAAGAAGAAGCAAAGATGCTGGGTTTGGTTTGCATCTGCTTCCCTCCATATCTTCCTGTGGTTCCCTGAGGGCTTGCGTTCACTCACCCAGAAGTTGTCCTTGGGGTTAACAGTGAGCCCCAAGCACTGACATCGCTGATGTTTTGTGTCTAAACTGGCTGCCAAAGGATGCAGCACTGAAATATCCAATTGTTCTTTTGGCCACTGCTAACTCTAGTTAGGAAAAATTAAAAACCTCTGTGGATCAGTCTTCGTTAGAGACCAGTTCTCCAAAGAGGACACTGGTCCGGTAAAGACGAAGGACATATGAATATGTACTTTTATATGAATAGATAGGTGTGATTCTGAAGACAATTCCTCTGCTCCTGCTTGGTAAGGGAATAATCAATTGAGCTCCTCCTCATGATCATTGCACTTATTGTCACATTGCCACTTCTGGGGCAGATATTCAATGCTTGATCTCAAAAGAAGAAATTCATGCGTGCAACTACAAGTAGATGAATGAAACATGATGGGCAGAAAACTAGGGTATGTGTATTTATACTGCTACTGTTTTTTACATTATCATTAGGACCTAAAGCATTACTTCTCTTTTTTTCTAAGAGAATCTTAATGTTGTAAATAACTTTAGTGATAGAAATGTTTGCCATACTTCTGCACAGAAAATATGGCAAAGAACAGCCCCTTGCTTGTGTGACATCTTGGCTTTTCCACAACTGCTGCTGAAATATATTTAAGTGCAAAGCAGACTTCTAATTACTATATGTAGTCTTCAGGCTCCTAGGTGATGTAAAATCTGAAATATGAATCTCATCTTCTCATACCCAGAGGAGATAGTGGTTCCACATGCAGAATACCTGATTGCCAATGTAGGGTCAGAAGCGCAGTCCTGGGAAGCTTAGGAATAAGTCACCACATAAGCTGTACAAAGGGTAATTCAGACTTGAAATGGCTCACAGGGCCTTGGCTAAATCTTGTCAAGGATGGGGAGAGCTTCAAGTGCAAGAGTAATTTCTACAGATCTCATCTGCGGGCAGGCGTGGAACAGCAAGAAATGTCATAGGACCTAGAGCCAGCAGGTGTGCAGCAAGGACTGAACCGCCTGCTGCTTTATGAACTACAGAAAAGACAGCTTCAGCTTTTAGGCCACTTGCACAAGGTTACTTTTCCAAGGCTTTGCACTACGTTTTGTGTCCTTTTCTTGCTTCAATCCAGACCACTGGAGTGCAGAACCATGTACTTTACATCAGGTATTTCCTCACGGCTGCATTTCGGCTGGCTGGGATGCAAATACCGTGATCACATGGCTGCCCTGGTGAGATTGCTTTTCTTGGGAAATGGAAGAAAAACAAAATAGCATCTCACAAATTCTCTAAATCCTGGATATTCAGAATCTNAAGACAGTAATAAAACAAAATATGCTTCTAAATAATCAAGTTCATTCCATATCCTGATTGCAAGTAATGTTGTTATCCAAGGGAAGGCTGGCTCCTACAAAGTATAAGGAGTGGTGTTGCTATTAACTGCGTGAGCCTGTCTCTGCCTTCAGAACAGCTAGTAATAACATAAAAATTAAATATATGCTTAGGTGTTCAGAGAACTAATTTTTAATAAAGCCAGTTATAGGTTGCTGAATCAGGCCCTGAATAGTTTGGCAGTGTGTGATGAAATCTTGCCTTCTGTAAATGACTTTATGTGAAACACTTGAACTGAGTCCCAGACAAGTGGGAAGATAAAAAAAAAAGGTGGAAAATTTCAGAGAATAATAGATTTCCTGAAGTCTTAGTTAATACTTCAAGAACTTATCTGCTTGGTAAGGTTAAAGCATTGGTTGTTAAATTTTTAAATGCTTTCCTGACACGTATTTCCAAAGAAATCTAAAAAATGTTAAGTACCGTGGGCTCAGGTATTTTTTGCAGTGCAAATCAGGAATTCTTTCTTTGCCGACCTGACTCACATGCCAGGAACCCGGCATAGGATCTGAACCACAACTATTGAAAATTAAGGAAAGTAAAGGCTATTCTCTTTGTCATCACAATTCCACTTGTAGTGATTCACTCTTTTGTTATTAAACAGGCCCATGAAAACAAAAGGGACACTGTTTCTTTTGTGAGTGAGGCTCTAACCCACCAGCAGAGAGAAGTTCACATAAAACCTATGGGTTTGGACAGCGTAAGATTTATGATGATGGCTACAAAAATTATTCCTTCTTAACAGCACTTAAACTGTCTAATTATTCACAGCTGTTTTCAATTTGTTTCAGGTTCTTAATTAGGGGGTAGGGTCCTCTGCCTGAGCCCTAAACTTGTGCTGTAAAACCTAAGAGCTGCTTCGTGCTAAAGCAGCCTGGCCCTGGGGTTGATTACTGGAATCCACTGCAAGATAATTCGTTATTCACACTGATCCATCCGCCACCCGCTGGGCTGAGATAGAGGTTGTGGAGAGACACAATTTCCTTCTTGTTTATATAATTATTTTGATCCATGGAGGTAATTGCGGTCGCAGGAAAAAAAAAAAAAAAGTAGTGTTTGCTGCTCTTTTAGAGGAGTAAGGCAGGGTAAACAGGTAGATTTTGAGGTGACACCTGATAATCTTAATTAATCTCTGGATTTGAGGTTAGGAGATCCTTGTTAAAATTGAGTGTAACAGCAGGAGGTTGCATGACTGAGGAATTCTTGGGAGTGAGTATATGTGCAGCCGGTGAGCAGGAGAGACTCCTGTGGGGTTTAGACTTCCAGCAGACAACTTTCCTGAAGGATGTTCCAGCAGGGCACAGCTGGTCTCTGCTGATTTTGGACTGCAAGTTCACTGCTGACAAGAGCATGCCAGTTCTCTTTACGTGTGCGGGACCACAGAAGTAGAGGTTTATGTCATATTTGGAAAGATGAACATTCAGTTATTCTTTTCTGATTGCCTCAAGTTTGTCCTACACGTTTTCTTTCCTTTGAATAGTGTCCAGTCTTGAAGCACTGCAGCTGTGAGCAGCCAAATGCCAGCGAGGCTCCTTGTCCTCCCTCTACCTGTGAAACGTTGTGTTTCAAACCAGCAATGCGGGTGTAGGTGCAATCCCTGCTTGTGCATGCAGAAGTCTGCATTTGGGTTGCATGGCTGATTGGGTACATGCAGTAAAGGGAGCTCCAGCCAGTTCCAAAGGAAGTCTTACTGGTTTAAATGGGAGTAAGATCAGGACCCGAATAAATCTTTCAGGTCACCAGCTGCACTTAGCTGGCCTCATTAAAATTCAGGTCCTTAATATCTGTGGGTGAGTGTATGAAAGGGGGTTATGGGGTGAATTGGTCAACAGATTTTAGGTTGGTTTTTGTTCCCTGAGGACTCCCTTACTGAAAAACTCCTAAAGAGTTTAATAGGGAAAAAGGACCTATGCTATTTTTTTGAAGTATCCTATAGGACTTAATAGGGAATTATACCCTGACTGTGGACATTTTTTTATAGTTCAGATAACTGCAGGCAAGACTGATTTGTGCATTGATGCATTCTTCTAGTGTGTCTCAATTATAGAAACATCTGCACTAAGTGAACATGAAACCTCTGATTCCCTGTGCAAATTTTTGCTATTCAAAGGTCCTCATGTTTTCCTATTTCTTGCCTTTAGCTTAACAGTTTCAGAGCGGGTTGCAGTAGTATGTGACTGTGTTTCTGACAAAGGTAAGAGGTATTTTTAATACAATTGCTGAAATCCTACAAATCCTGCATACAGAAAACACACAGAACTCAGCACCGATTGATCTCCTGGAGGTTATTAGCAACATCTGCTATCTCTGGTAAACACAAAGCTTTTCAGCCTAAACAATAGTACTCACTCCACAGAGCACTTTATTGGGCTGGGGAGGTTATACAAATCCCCATCATGGTTGTTTAATGGAAGAGTGGAGTTTTGGCTGTTGTTCAACCTGGTACACGGTGTGATTTTTCCATTACTCTCTACTGCCATGTACACCAGTGCAAAATTAGTGTAAGCTGTTACCTCCCAGTCTTTAGGTGGGCTGTTTCACAAGGTGTGGGACAGCAGAGAATGCTTTTTTCAGCTAATTGAGAAATGAAATACTACTATCTTAAAACACATTGTTAAGTTTGTGAAGTCCTTTTCCAGGTTCATATAACAAGTTTATAGCAAGTTGCTCTTGTTCTGGGTGTGTTGGACAGCACAGGCAAATCTTTACAGGTCTGTTCAGTGCTGAGTGGTTTTGATTCACTGCTCACTATATGGGACCTCCAGAGCTCAGCTGGTATCAGCAGCAAACTCACTCTGCTGAGATGGCATGAGACCAGTTTTGACTCTGCCTGTGAATGGATATCTAAAGCAGTTGCTACTTTCCAGCTGCTTCTCTGCAATCCAGTTTTCCCACTGGATTTTGCCTACTTCAAGAGGTGCAGAGGCCCTTCCTTCCAGCTGGCAGTGGACTGAAAATGAAGGGTATTTGCTGTCATCTCACATGGTAAAACTCAGTCCCATTCCTGGAAAGTTTTCTATCCAAACAAAGAGTTAATAAATAATGACAATGACCTTGAAGTCAATTATTCTCTCTACCATAATCATGAGAGTCACAGTGGGCAAAGATTGGGTCCTGTGACTCTTCTCTTTGGAAGAAGCAAGCAATACTTCTATTATGGGGAGGAAGCTGGGGACAGACTAAGCATGTTGACCAATACCATCCAGGTGGAGTTCAGTGTTGAACTAGACGTTCATGCCTTACATACAACTTTTCTGGCTTTTGTTCGATTGTTTTGGGTTTCTTTTGTTTAAACTCTGAAATAGCTCCGCTTGAGCATTACCACCTAGATTACATGTTAACACAGCTTTCTTACCAGGATACAGACCTCTGCTGTCTCAGTATAAGTAAGTTATCATAGTTCGATGGGGATCTGCTGATGCGTACATCTCTGTGTGCAGTATAAGGGCCAGTTCCCACTGAGATCATGTGAAAGTCTATTATTAATATCACTGACTTGGAGTTAAAAAGCTTGCAGAGATTATTTGAAAACCTAGGTTGTAGTGTGATGACTGCTGTTGTTTGTCCTTTGCTCAAGCTTGGCAGCAAGTGGATTTTGATAGGAGGAATGACACTGGCAGCTTTGAGGTGGCTGAGATGTGACCCTTGAGAAGGTTTGGTCTGGTTTGGGTCTTTGTGATGGCAACCTGAAATCTGTCCAGTAAACTCAAACCATTCTGGAGAAACTTCAGAAAAATGTGGACCATTATAATTTCATGACTGCATGAATCATACCAGTGTTTTTGTAAGTCTTGTCTTAGTTTATGATTTAGTCATTCATTGGGACACTAATAAGGAAGAAATATCCTTTAATCAAAACTAGCTGGTGACTCAAAAGCAAATCCCGCTAATATTTCTCTCCCAATAAAATTAGTATCACTGATATGAAGACAAATTCTTCACATTAAATATATTATTGTACATAATAGAATGCATATTCACACATAAAATCCTAATGCTTTAAGGGCTAGGATTGAGGAAATATGTAGGGAAACATAATTACATTCACTGTTGGGCACCCTATTACCAAAAATGATCTAGAGAAACTATCACGACTTCAAAAAGGGGATGTTACAATCATTGCAAACACAGGGGAACTGAATTGTGAAGGACTAAAGCCTCATAACCCTGTATCTAGGAATTAATGAGGATGTGGCTCAGAACTCTGATGTACATCACAACTGTCACCATTTTTGACTGGTGTGTGAAAGTGAATTGAAGATGGAGCTGCTTTACACTGGACTGTAAACTGCCATGGTTTTGAGAGGATTTCACAGGCAGCTGAGTCGTCTTTGCAGAGGGCCTGGAAACCTTGAAATCCAAGGGTTTCCAGGCTCAAGGGACAGATGGGGGCTGAAATATCATTGTGCTGCCTGAGAAGGCTGTTGTATCCCAAAAAGAAAATCAGTGATTCCCAAGCAGAGCACTGGAATCTGGGTTGGGAAACTGCACCCAAGCAACTAATCAGTAGGAGCTTTGCTTTTTGAGGGTCCTGGAGACAGCAAGGCTGGACCTTGTTGCACCTTGGACTGCTGTCATTTTGCAGGTGCCACTTTCTAGCTGCTATTGTCTCTGCAGGTAGCAGTGGTATTACCCCAGAAACTGCTCCAGCTGGAAAAAAACAGAGGTGTGGGGGAAAATACAAGTAACCTGCAAACACCTGGGACATGGGAGGAGTGGAATAATCTGCTCATGGGCACACAGACAATTTCAACAGCAGCAGGAATCCAGCCCAGACCCTGAGATCCAGGTACATCACCAAACACCAGGAAGTTCCCTTCCCTTGTAGCACAACCAGGTTAGAGGAAATGCCAGGAACATCTGCATGTAAAATCAGGAAAAGAGGAAGTGCATAAAGAAAAGTGCTTGATGGTGAGACATTACCTTATTCATGAACTGCTTGCTCTTTTCCCCATTTTAAAATTATTATTGTTTTAAACCAGATGTTTTTCACAAGAACACATTTAGCAATTTTCGTCATGTCCCCTTGGAAAGGTTCTTGTGAGGCTCAGTGAGATGGCTCCTGTTACATAAGATTTTCATATTTAGATGCAGCAAAAGCATGTTACAGGCACTATGTTCATCTTTGTCCTCTCAGGCAGGGTGGTTGATTTAACACACCTTTTTCACTCTGAATGATTTTCTTGATGTTATGTTGTCATATTCATTGTTAGAAGATGTATTTTGTGTTTGGAGCTCTATTAATAGGAAGGTCTGATGTGTGTGTCCAGCACATCAGATGTGGATACCACTCCACCCCAGTGTGGCTTTTATGGGGACTAACTGATAAACTTTCCAAATTAATGGACTGTGTGTATAAATTCTTACTTAATCAAATCACTAGTTACTTCTGTTTCCCCCATATTTGGAACTTCCTCTTCTTATTTTGTTTAGAAAAAAACCTCCTTATCCCACTTAAAACTATTTCCTTTTTCCTCCTCACAAAGTGAAAAAGCAGAGATGTGAATTAATAAACATAAAAGGGCTGTATATCTGCTGCAACAGCGTACTGTTGGAAATCTTGAATCTTAAGAGAAAGAAGAGAAACTGTCCTCTGGAAAGTGATAATGTTGTAATATTTTGTATTTCTGGGCACGTGGAGAACTGCAACTGCTTTTGTGTTTGAATTTATGAGTGAAAGGTAAAATGAGTAATGTAAGTAAAACATGCAACAAGCAAAGAATAAAGCAATGAATCCCATTAAACCATTTTAAAAAGAACATGCAAACTGCCATTGCGCGTGTTACTATTCCTGGATTGTTAGATTCTTACAAGAAGGCTGTTAGGTTGAAGCCATACCTGTGGTTTGTTCTTTAATGAAAGAACAAGATAAACAAGGGAGACTACACCAATAATGGAAAAACAGAAATCCATGAGACAGGTTTTGTTGAGCCCTTCCTCAGGGAGAGGAAAGCGATGGCTTGATAATGACTAGAAGTAGACTGTTTGATGGCATTACCAGGCAATGTAAACATGGACTAATGGCCTCAACCTGCGACATCTCTTCTGAGGTGCTGAGTGGGAAGCCTCAAAACTGACCACATCCAGCAGAAGCCCAGACTGTTTTGGGATGAGACGTGAAGTTACTGGGAACAGAGTGGGATTTCAGTCCCTGCCAGCACTGCTGGTAGGAACATAGGATCTGGGTGCCAGAATACATGAAGTCCTTTCACACTTCTGTCTAGATTAGCCCAGGGCTTCTGTGCAGATTTCTTCTGTGAAAACTCCCATCTTTACAATTACTCAGGGAGACAGTCAGGTCCCTAAATACAATTGTCATTCAGATCCATAAGGGCATAAACCTCTTGTATGTTCTTCTGTCATCTCTGCTGGCCTTGTGCTAATGCCCTGGGTACCCTCAGAGGTCCAGAACAGCACTCAGTACCTACAGCTAGGCAGCAACACTGCTCCCTTATTTTCAACAGGAAAGGAAGTTGTAGTTGTAAATTTATTTCAATAATTTCCCTCCAATGTTCCCAGTGCATTTATGCAGATGAAATGTCCCTGGATTAATCTTCTGGAGGTTAGAATTCTCCCCAGAGAATTGGTTGGATGTAGCAACTTTCTACACAAGAATAACGATCTTAGACATTGCAAGTCCACAAAGAGAAGAGTCCCCATGGCTACTGTCGTCTAAAGAAACAGGATGGCCAATGTGCAGCAGAAAACAAATGCAGTAGTGCTGGCAGTGGAGCAATGTTATATAAAAATTCTATTTGTGACTCAGGCTAAATTCAGCTACTGTTTATATACACTCTCTCCTTCTGAGCAACTGGTGCTCTTCTTGTGGACACCAGAGGTCATTCCCTGTTGCTGGTTTCACTTCAGCTGCACAACTCCTTCTTCAGGTATGGCAGCTTTAAAACAACAAAACCGCACTCTTTAACCCGCCTGACCTTTAAGCACATGGCCTGTGAAAACATCGTCTTCATTATATCTACCGTACTCTGTATATCCAAACACACATTTGACATTTATGTTTTCCTGAGGCTGTAAATTTTCGTTCTGCTGACCCTAAAGTAAATGCTTTAATCAGAATAAATCTGACTCTTTAAACCAGGTGACTACACCTATAGCAAATTAGTTACCAAAAATGGCTGTTGTTAAGGAGGGTGGATGTTTCTAGTATTTATTAAGAGCATGACTCTTTCTTTCTGCAGTTTCTCAAGAGATTTCATCTCTGCACAGTCAATAATTCCAGTTCACTTCAGTGGGCCTAGGAATTATTGAGTCCTAAAATTAATGTGAAAGCTACTGCAGGGAGCAAACTTCTGTGCTCCTGAGGGGAAAACATGACCGGAATAGGATGAAGAGAGTCATGTTTAACTCATGTTGTCTACAAAATGGATGTTCCTGAGAGCAGGTGACGTTTGAGCCCTTGCAGAAAGGGCACTGGGCTTTGTGGTCAGCCCAAGGTTGGAGGTGGTGTGTGGCTGTGTCAAGCACAGAGCTCGAGGCAGAGGTCTGCCAGAATACTTCTCTGCTATTAGCCTCAACCAGCCTTGGCTCCAAGTGGGCACTGGACCTAGTCCCAGCTCTGACCTACTCCTAAAATACCCAGCAGGTCCACCCATTGAGTCCAACCTGAAACCTACAAAGGACTTTTCCACAATTTTTAACAGGAAACACATCTGGCCCCCGTCACAACAAGAACTGTCATAATTAAAGGCATTCTTTAAAATTTCATGTGGTGGTGAAAGGAAGATTTGGTGGTTTGGAGGCAATAGGAATCCAAACCTTTTTTGTGAAAGGAGCCTTTAATGACTTTCAAAACCTGCTGTAACTGTCTAGGACACCTTAGAAACCCAAATCTGTGAAGTTGTCTTTTCTTGCACACAGATGATCAAAGTATGTTCCCTCTTTTCCTGTTTTTATGTCTTTCACAAATCTCTGTCAATTATATTGAATCTCAGGTAAGCCAGCTAGTTCACACTTCGTTATGAAAGGATGTATTTTTCCATTTTATTAGAGTTTTCACAATATCTTTCCCTAAAATATGATTGTGGCTGCTCAGAAACCAGTGAGTTTGGACCACTGTTTACAGATGAAAATTACAGTGAGAAATCTGATCGACTCCCATTATTTAGCCCTTTGTTTCTCTCTCCAGGTAAAAGCAGAAAGGGTTGTGTTCAAACCCATCTACCCTGGCACCACCTACATCATGGTGTAGGGCTGTTTCCCATGACACTATTGAACATCCAGTAAGCATTTTCCTGTCAGACATATCACACCCTTGGTTAAAGTGATTACCTGTGGTCGTGATGCATGTGGGGACTTACATTCAGAATATAAGGATGTGGGGGGTTGATATGGTGTAGCAGAGCTGGCTGTGGGGCACACAGAAGGGAAAGTGGGACCTCACGAACCCTAATGTCACACATGTCCTTCAGTGGCTCCAACTGGCATTCCTGCGAAAGGCAATATCAACTTAACAAGACCAAGTGTAAGGTCCTGCGTCTGGGTTGAGGCAATACTAAACACAGATACAGGCTGGGCAGTTGACTGGCTGGAGAGTAGCCCTGAGGAGAGGGACTTGGGGGTGCTTGTGGACGAAAAGCTCAACATGAGCCAGCAGTGCGCATCTGTGGCCAGAAGGCAAACTAGATCCTGGGCTGCATCAGGAGTAGTGTGGCCAGCAGGTCAAGGGAGGGGATTCTCCCCCTCTACTCTGCTCTGGTGAGACTCCACCTGGAGCACTGCGTCCAGTTCTGGAGCTCTTATTACAAGAAGAATGTGGTCGTGCTGGAGTGAGTCCAGAGGAGGGCCACGAGGATGATCAGAGGGCTGGAGCACCTCTCCTATGGGGCCAGACTGAGAGAGTTGGGGCTGTTCAGTCTGGAGAGGAGAAGGCTCTGAGGTGGCCTTATTGTGGCTTTCCAGTGTCTGAAGTGGGCTACAAAAAATCTGGAGAGGGGCTTTTTAGGATCTCAGGTAGCGAAAGGACTAGGGGGAATGGAGCAAAGCTGGAGATGGGTAGATTTAGACTTGATGTGAGGAAGAAGTTCATCATCACAAGATTGGTGAGAGCCTGGAATGGGTTGCCCAGGGAGGTGGTTGGGGCCTCCACCGTGGAGGTGTTTATGGCCAGACTGGATGAGGCTCTGGCCAGCCTGATGTAGGGTGGGGTGTCTGTGCAACTTGGTCTAGGTGTCCCGCTGTTTCAGGGGGATTGGACTAGATGATCTTTTGAGGTCCCTTCTGATCCCTGATGATTCTATGATTCTATCACTAAAATTGTATGGCGCTCATCTGGATTTGCCATATGGAAGCCCCCCAAGGTTTCCCAAGCTATTGTTATATGGTGCAGAGGTGGAAAGTATTGTGAGGGCTTTCTCTTTGCCAGATTTTATATGGGAAAAGTGAGGTGTCTCTGAACCAGTGCCAGGGTATCCCATGGATCTCTGGAAAGTCTGAGAGGTTTGGATCAAAACCAAAACCCAGCATCACTGAAGGAGCTAAGTGCACAGTAACTCCAAGCTTCTGCTTCCCAGGGTAAATCCGAAATCTTCCTGCTAATGTTAGTGACATGACTGATGTTCTCGGTGGACATTGTTCAACTAAAAGTCCTGGCTCTGGGGGTTTTGGCTCTTGTGAAAGCTGGCTGAGGAGTGTTTCTGGGGTAAAACTGCAGTTTTCTCAGAATTTGTGGGGACCCTAAGCAGTTCCTTGCTTCACTTACAGCAAAACAGAAGAGAAGAAATCAGGAGCTCACTAGGTAAAAAACAGACCTTAACTGGATAAAAACAACTCCAGCTGCAGACCCTGTGTAGGTCTGATGAATGAGTGATTTGACATTTTCTTGCAAAATCCTGAAAAAATATTGAGATTTTCCTCTCACTGTTACAACAAACAGCAAGTCAGAGATTAAGCAGCTGATCCACCAAAGAGTTCAAACTGAAGGGTGGAAGCTAACAGCTGCCAGATTCATGATGTCATGTTCAGTGGGTGATAACTGTCCAAATCTCATGCTGAACATGATTTTGCTTTCTGGCATGCATGCGAAACCTTTCCGTTTCTGCATTGACTTTAATTTTCAGTTGTTCTACGCTTGCTAGACTGGTTACTTGGACAAAGGTGTTGAACAAGCTAATAAATAAATACATTTAAAAAACAAATAAATGAAAGCCTGTTTGCCAAAGTGATAATGTTCTATTTGTTTTCTACTCAGAACAGAAAGAAAAAAAAAAGGGAAAAAGAAAAAAAAGGCTGCAAAAATAAAGCTATGCAGGGCCAGCCAGATATCAGAAGGAACCTCTTCCCAGTGAGGGTAATGGAGCATAGGAACAGGCTGCCCAGGGGGATTGTGGAGTCTCCTTCCCTGGAGATGTTCAAGACCTGCCTGGATGTGTTCCTGTGCAACTTGGTCTAGGTGATCCTGCTGTGGCAGGGGGACTGGATGATCTTTCAAGGTCCCTTCTGATCCCTAATGATTCTATGATTCTGTGACATTGTACTGACTGATGTGTCACATCGTCAAAGTGTAGTAAAAGCTCACACCCACTCCCTTTCCCACACTCCATCCATCTTACACTCCATACTGACACTTCATCATCCCTGTTCCCTAGAAGATAAAGTTGAGGCACTGAGAGGGCCTTATGCCCAGGATGATCACTTAAAAAAAATCAACAAAAAGCCACAAGTGGCCCTGTGCAGGGTAACCAGGAACACTGGTCACATGCACAAGTGACCAAGGCCAGTGGTCTGTGACACTGCTCCTGGATAGACCACTGTCCCAACACTGCTTGGAGACAGCACTTCCCTGAGAAAGGGGGAGAGGGTAACATGTGGTAACAGAAGCTTAGGAAATGGTGAAGAGCATCTGAGTAGAACCTGCAAAGACAGTTGATTTAAACATTAAATTAACTGGATCTCAGGTTAATTGAACTTCTGATGCTAGAAGTAGGAGGTTGTTCTCAGCAAATAGTCTGAAGGATTTGCATTTTCCAGCAGGTTGCAAAGACACAGGTTTGACAACTGATTTTGCGAGTAATCTCTGCTAAGGCAGAATATGCAGGGAATTTTTTCTACTAGATTAGGGCAGGGTGAGAGTCATGCAATTACAGCTTCAGTGACGATGCACTGGCCTGAAGCATTTCCAGTCTAAAGATTCACTGAGGACACCTCTTGGTTTCCTTACTCATGAAAGACACCGAGACACCAAAAACTGATGTGGTTTTTAAGTACCAGTATATGTACTGAAGTAGCAAATGTCTACTAAAAACTTGTCAATCTGGCATTGAAATATCTTAGAGAAACTTACCCTGAATACTGAAGCTTTAATTCAGCCAAAGACCTTCCACTGACTGCAACAGGAGTTTTCTCAGAGAAAAAAGGGACTGATGGGTTTCTTCTTAAATTGTAAGGCAAATAGTTTTAAAACCACTGGTAACTGGATAAAACTGCCTGTTTGGGAAACTCAGATCTGCTTTTGTACAGCAGCAGCAAAAATGCTAATGCCAGTTTTATCTTGCAGATCAGTGACAGAAACATAAGTATTAAAAATCAGGTTTTGAATAACTTATCTACAACTTCAATATCTCAGAGCAGATTTGTGGGCATGCTGAATTTGCCTGTCGGTAACCATTATTAGATAAAAAAAAGACTTTAAGGTAACTATTTACGTTAAAAATGATAACTTTCCTCTCATGATCTGCACTCTGTCATTTTGACTTCTTAAGCCTGAGGTTTGCAGTGCCTCAGGCAAAAACATTACTGTTACCTTACCTCAGATAAGATGCGGCCAGGCTTTTTATAGATATAATATTTATTGTATATTGGGCATTGCTAAAGGGGATCTTATTTTAACTGAAGCCAGATTTTCTGCAGTTAATAGAGTTAGGGATGGTGTATTATTTTCCAACTTGGACGGGTTATTAATACTTGTAAGTTGTGAACATGGAAAGAATTCCCATAAATCTGTGCAGTGCACTGCATTTTACAGCAGAAGAGATAAAGATGTATGAAAAGCTGCTGAGCGCCTGCATGCTACACTCAGCCCTTTTTCAAAGACCCAGTTCTACTCTGGCTCTGTGAGGTGCCCCAGAGGAGATGATGTCTACATGGAGCTGTCAGTGGCACCCAGGGCTGTCCAGAGCCAGGTTCATCTCTCCTCCTCCACTCTTCATGCTTTCCATGAGCATCATGATGGTCTCTGCCTCCTCAAAGGGTGTGGCTCTGCCAGAAGTTTGAGGATTTGTTGGGACAATGCAGAAATGCTAAAGAATTGATGACTGGTTGTATTTTACCGCTCTATTTTAACAGGCAGAGTGGGCAATGTGTTTCTTCTGTGTTGCTTAAGTGGATAACACCTAAGCTGAAAGGACTCACTCTGGTTAACCAGATCATATTCATACCTCAGTGTCCTATATCAGATTTTGAATGTAAAGGACGTTATATACACCTGTATGTGTAGAGCTGGCTGTTTTCTCTTCTGTGCCATATGTAATTCAGGGTCATTTTAATTCATGCCCCTCTTTTCAGTCACACACGTTTCCCTTGCATGTACAAGCGTGGCACGCATGCAAACCAGGTGCAAGCAGAAAATAATTTTGCTCTGAATATGTATTTAGGCAGCGGTAACTAAGCTCTCCAAATTCTTCTCTTGATGTGCAGAAGGCTTTGCGTAAAACCTGGGACAGACTCTCACTCTTAATTTCTCAGTATCCTGTTCAGGAGTCCAGAGGAGATGTTCCCACGATACAACCACTCTGCTGTGGCCTAGCTGCACAGCTTTGGGCAGCACAGGGAGTACAGAGCCCTACAAGGTGTTGAGGGCTCTGGCCAGCTTCCAGCAAAACACTTAAGCATGTTATTGAAATCAAAGGGAGGACTCGCTGGCTTCAGTGCAACCCATGCCTGTACTTTTTTTGTCAGCAGGACTGGTATATTCAGTACCTTTTTGGATACATTTCTCAATGCTTGTGTTCCTTCCAGATATATTTTTCCCTTACCGTCTGTAAAAATAGAGTTAGTGGTGCTCAACTAGCAGGACATTGTGAAGTTTTGCACTATGTAAAAGAAAAACTCAGGAAAGTTAATTAGAAGTGTCAGTGGATTATTTTGGGGAAGCATTAGTAGGATAATGACTGTGGTGTGAGAAGTCTACTTACACAGTTGCAACTAGCATCACACTTCTATGCCTTCTGTGCATTTAATCTCACTGCACTGCACTGTGCAAGGTCACACTGCTATCCCAAGCTTTATGGGTGTGTGGCAAAGGGAAGCTTACTGACTTCCACAGGACACAAAAAAAATTGATGGCCATGAATAGATAGGTACTCATGTACTGTTTTCATGTCTGAACGCTTAATGTTTTAATGTCTGTTGTAGAGAGGTAGATGTTCTTCTCTTCTCCTAATGACAGAACTAGGGGTAATGGTCTGAAGCTGAGGCAGGGGAGGTTTAAATTGGCTATTAGGAAGAATTTATTTACAGAAGGAGTGGTGAGGCACTGGAGCAGCCTTCCCAGGGGTGTGGTTGAGTCACCATCGGTATTTAAGAAATGTGTAGACATGGTGCTTCATGACAGGCTACAGTGGCAGGCATGGAGGGGGTTATTTTGTGCTTTTCCATTGATCAGGTATTTAGGCATTAGTGGGGACAGTTGGACTTGGTGACCTAGGGGGTCCTTTCCAACCATGATTATTCTGTGATTCTGTGAATTACATTAACTCATTGCTGCTGAGCTATAAATACTTTGTGTCCCAATTTTGCTTCCACCTTCACTCACGTAACTCCATCCCATCCATTTGCCTATTGCTGTTCTGTCTCTCTTATAGAAAAACTTCAGGTTCTGCTGCAGTATTTCATGTTTGATAAGGAGATGATAGACTACATCACTAAAGCTGAGGTTGTGTACCTGCAGTAAGGCTTACAGCAGACATAGGTACCAAACAACCATCTCTCAGAGACTTATGGTTGTGTTCTACAGAAATCTGGAAGTGGTCTCCTATGTGTCTGCATACTCATCAAGCACAGATCATATCTGACAAAAAAGGCAAAAATGGAAACCTCCCCTAAGGCCAGATTCCCAAATTCATAATTAAGGCACAGAATGTGTGTGGACAGTTGCATTGCTTACACTGTGCACTGTGGGACAAACCACGGCAGTTTTCTCCTCGTCAGACAGCTTCCAATAAGTGGTGCAGTGGGGTAGGTTGTACCTTGTGCATAGTCTACTCCACAGCAAACTGAAAAAAACAGTTTTCAGTTAAAAAATTACTTTCTAACATTTGTATTATGAAAAATGTAACTGGATGGTTAAAGAGAGGACATGGATCTGCCTGGACCTTTGGACATGGTAGAGGTATTGTTATGGTTTGATATCATAATTTGGTTTTCTTGGTCAGGTCCAAGATGAGATTAACCAATTAATTTAGTCAATATGTTCATGGGCTGAAACAAACAAAAAAAAAACTGAACAAGGGAGGTTGGGGGGCTGTCAAAAACCACTTAGGTCACAGGTAAAAAGAAGACTGTCTCAATTTGGAGAAAACCATCAAACCCCACAATTAATTCACACACAAAAACCCCAACAAAAAGACAAACAGAGATTAACCACATGTTCTTACATAACTGGCCCGGGCTTCTACCTCCACTGAGGTAGAGAAAGCTTCAGCAGTTCTTTTCCTTGTGGGAATGGAGTGTCCACATTTGAATCTGTTCATCCATTCCTATGTGCCAACAGTTCTTCCAAGGGCCACTTCCCTGATCCATGTTCTCCAAGCACATTGCCTGCTCCAGTGCATCATCTTCCACAAGCTGCGAATGGGGCTTTCTCCCTCCATTTTAGCAAACAATGTATTGCAGACAAAACCTTTTCTCCACTGATCTGATGAGGTTCCAAATTCATACTCTTGCTGTCCATTCAGCAGGTTCCAGAGGACAAGATGGCTGCTGGGTTGAGCTCCAGTGACAAGTGTTTCCTTCCCAAACGTAGGACAAGACTCCCACCAAAAAACAGGAAGCAGAAATTGTCTGAACCAGTCCCACCAGCTTGTAGAATTGCTCATTTCAGCTTGGCATTCTAAGCCCATTATCACAAGTTGGCATAGTAACTCTGCATTACCCCGGCTAAGACCCACCAACTTCAAACTACAACTGGTGACTTTGTCATTGTCACTTTGAATACATGAATATTGCGAGGACCTGTCTAAATACATGATTTGCTGTAGTTTGAAAAGTAAGGAGTGTTTCCACCTTGTCCCACACCAAAAATGTAAACACTGGGTTTTAATTTTGCCTCTTGATGAGCCAAGACCACAGTAACTTTCTGAGAGGGGCTACTGAAATAATTGCTCTCAGCAGGCATGGGGCATCCACACACCTATGTGATTCTGATCACACATAGTGGGGAATCTTAGCATGACGACATTGTTAATAGAAGCTATGCTGAGCAGTCCCTTCCAGGGACATCTTAGGAAAACTTTGTCTTAGGAAGACAAACTTCTTTTCAAGGTGATGACACACAGGGGCTGTTGGGTTAAGCTGTGATGACTGAAGAAGTTTGTTGGGTGATGCCTTCATCAGCTAGAACAGTTACAATTGATGGAGATTTGAGATAGCTCACAGACCAGCACAGTAACAACAATTGAACAGTTATTGATCTCTGGCTATATATAACAGGTTGTTAAGGCTTCTGAACAGGCAGGCTATCTAGTAATTCCACCTTTGTACTGCAACTCGGGAAGATAGACTGGTCAGGTGGGGAGCAGAAACTTCTCTATCCACCACAAACAGAACTTGTGGCTCACAGACTGTTCCTCTTCTGTCACAGTACATCTCATCTCTGTGGATAGTGAAAGGAGAACCAGCATCTGCAAGGCTGCTAATGCATTGTAAACATGCACTTCAAAGAAAGTGATGTTCTCATCAAAGAAAGCTGAGTTCTCATGAGAAGTTTTCCAAACTTCTGGATGGTTACTGTATTGTTTTAGTGGCAACCTTGAGGACAGCAAAGGGCTGTCCATGTACAGCTATTTGGAAACTTGTTTTCAGTGTGAATTTTTAATGGAATATATTTGGTTTTGTTACTGGATCTGTTCCTTTTGGAGAATGATGGCTCTGTGGCCTGGTGTGGGATTAATGAACTTGAGAATGTGAGTAATAAAGAAGGAGGGGTATCTGTCATTGTAGTTTGCAGCAGGGTTACTAAACTGCAGAGGTATTCCTTGAATGACTGGGAGCTTGACAAAAAGGATATCGTATCTCATGGGTATTAACAAGAGGAAATGTTAGAACATCTTTATGTAGATGAGTTGCTCACTGCAAGGGTGGTATTTTCAAGAGCACCTGATTGACTTCAGAGCTTGTAATGTGACAGACTATACAAGAAAATTTTGGGAGTCTGACTGTCGTGTGGCAACAACTTAGGATTCAGCCTCTGCAAGGGTTTGCTTTGCTGGCTACTGCAAAGCACTCAAGAGAATTGCCGAATTCATCCAAAGGGCAAATAGAACTCTCCTGGAAAGGCTTGCGAATCGTCTCCCTATCTGTTCTGGTGTAGTATGGTTCACTTTCAAATGGAAACTGGAAAGACACCATTAAGCACATGAAGAAACATCATTTACCTAATGCAACGGACTTCATAGCAAAGCCTGCTCAGAAAGTGAGCTGGCTGAGTAGAGATGTTCCTTGATCACACAAAAGCTGTGTGCCTGTTTTAGGGAAGATGTGAGGCACAGAGAATGTGAGGTGGAAAGGCCAGCAGAAAGCAAGTGGAGTGGTTGTTGCTGTGTTCCTTTGAGGGAAGCAACACTGAAATTTCAAGACAAATTTGCAAATCACAAGCAAGGATAGTACGTGTTTGTCTCTCCATTATTCAGAGGAACAGAAATTTATGTGCATTCACAAGCACAGCAAGAAGAATCTCTGAATTTATCTTTCCTTTAATAACTGCTTCAGGATTTCAAACTCCAGCAGATAAATATGCAGTTGCCCTTTTGTCCCAGGTGGTTATATAGGACACTAAATATTGAATGATGGTTGTGTACACACATGTACATGCTGTCTTGGAGATCTCATGAGCGTATATGCATTTTCCAAGCCCATTCCCACAGAGAATGACACTGCTCTACAAGCCATACAATGATTTGGTTATTGGGAAAGGCAAGCACATTGTGATTTGAATTGCACTTGGAGTTGTTTTTTTTTAAAAAATCAAATGTGGTTTTAATTGCTATGAAGGTTTTAGTTGCTTATAGCCAGGAATGTAGCTCACAAGGTCTGCACTCCTGAGTTTAATTTGTACAAACTTTAATATCTTCATGCAACAAACCACTGAGGTATTTCTGTTTTTAGAACAATATACTAAACCATTCTGACTTCTCCAGGCAGGATCGGTTTAAAGTTTTGATTACCTAAGCTTTAAATCCTTAATCTGCACTTGGAAAAGGCAAGGGAGGGCAGTTAGTGGAGAGGGGCAGGATTTGCTGAGCGTCCAGCCAAGCATCTCCTAAGAAAACCAAAATAGATTTTCTATGGCACAGATACACATGAATTTTCCCATAATAAAAGCACACCGGGGTGCTAATTTGCTGGGTGCACACACGTGTGGTACACACGGTGCCTGGAGCCTGGGACGAGTGCTGGTGCTCTGCAGGACTCACCCCTTTTACCCCTCTCAGCCATGTGCAAGTAAATCACGGCTGTCAGTATGGTAGCAGCTTGATTAAAGTTCAGGGGTTTAATAGATCATTTTAAAAACCCAAAATTACTCCCACTCCCTAGTCGATCCACCTGGACCCTTGCCCTAGGTGCATGGCAGTTTTCAACCAGCACTGGAGAAGCCAAGTCTGGGCCTGAGGTTCCTGCTTATTCCCTGAGGATCCTCGATGCAGACCTAGACCAACATTCTCAGCTGTATTTAATCTGCTCTGAGACAAGCTGGCTATGAGAAAATGCAAAGGAAAAGGCACATAAGCAAAGATATGGAAAAACTTGGACAGTTGGCCTGCTTTGTTCACTTGGTAAACTGGAGGCTGGCCAGTAATAGCGGAGCTCCCTTGGCAATACAAGTCTGTTCCAATTAATCGTGTTTAACCATTCTAATCACACTTTAGCACATTAATCCTATTTTCAATCCAAAACACATCTGAAAGAGCGGCATGTGGGCCTTTTTATAGCAACCGCAAATCAGATGTAACTGAGAGACATAGGACCCTAGTTTACTCTGCACTTTCACTGAACTTATACTTAATAAAATATGTGACTGAGTTGTGGTTGGATTTACTGCATGATGTTGATGCTTCCACATATAAATAGATCCCTTAAGTAACTTAAAAACCTGTCAGAAAGGGCAGTGAAAATTTGATTATAAGGTAACTAGTGTGCGTGTTTTCTAACAAAGGCATTGCTCCTCTGGTCAGTGTGATTGAGAGAACTTTTAAAATTTAATCTGCTTGAGGATATAAATGAAGGTACACTTGGAATTGCAGGGCTGCGTTTTGTGTCTCAGCCACTCCCACTTGCAAGGAATTTTAGTTTGCTTTAAGCAGGAAAATGAGATAAAACTGCTATCTTCTCCCAAGCATGCTTTATTCTGGCATTTAAAATAAGTTTTAAACCAGCACATTTTTTCAGTTTATTGTATTCACTGTGCTCAAAGTGAAATATATTTTTGATTCATTCGGAATCCAGACAAAATTTAGCTGCTTTGTGTTGCTACTGTGTTAAAAATCTTCCATTCCATGAGAGATGATCTTATTAAGGTATAGATTCACAATTCAAATTTTACTCTACTACATTTACTTTAAACAAACCAAAAAGCTATATGCGAATACATACACCCACCCCAAAACCTCCTGATGTCTTTATGTCCTGATGTCTTGATGTCAACATGTCCTGATGTCCATGTTTATAGGCAGGCTCCAAAGCAGTGCATTAAACTGTAAAGTGTGTAGAAAGTTATGCGTTTGAGCCTTGATTTTAGCTGTGGAGGGGGAATAAAGTTATCAATTAGTGCTCAATGAAATATTCAGCAATTTGGAATATGGCAAGAAAAAGTGTACAAGAAAGTTCAGACTTAAAAAGGAAAATCTTTGGACAATTACCAGGATTACACTAGATGTTTGGGTTTCTAAGTAAACACTTCTAGCTTTCTATGTTACAAATAAGAATCTGGAAAGATACATTAAGGGAACATAAATGCAAAGTAGAAATTAGTTAATCCAGGTAAGTAAGGTTTTATTAAACAGTTTAATTAATTCCAGTTCCTTTGGAAGAAATTGCAGGTTCTGGTAGTGTATCAGACAGGAATAGCATTTGCAGAGCCACCTGCATTTAATATACAACTGTCAGAAATCTCCACTCACTACCACTTACCCAGGAAGAAATATGCAACAATTTGATCAACCCAAGACTTTAAAATATTTTTCTTAAAACTTTTTAAACGTTGTTTTTAATGCAGTGAAAATGCTGACTCAATTTATAGGATCTTTTAGTAAAACTTAGATTTTTAGGTTTTTTTTAGCTTATTGAATTAAGTTTCATTTTGACCCTCTCTGTACGCTTTAGTGGACACTGCAACATACTATTCACTCTGTTACTGGACACAGAAAGAAGAAAACACATTCAAGGCAAGCCTTATAAATATGTTTTTCCAAATATCATGAAATAAGGTCTGAAAAAATAAGTTAGTGCTAATGATGCCAAAGCTTGAGAATTCTATATTTAAAGACACTGACTGATGCATGACTACAGAATGTCGTGATCATAGATTATCCAGAAAAAACATATCTGGAATATTCTGTCCAGTTCTGGGCTCCCCAGCTCAAGAGGGACAGAGATCTGATTGAGTGTCCAACAGAAGGCTGTGAGGAAGATTAGGGGACTGGACCACTTGCCTTATGAGGAGATATTGAGAGAACTGGGTCTTCTTAGCTTGGAGAGGAGATTACATGGGGACTTCACCACTGTATATAAATATGAGGGCTGGGACTCAAGAAGAAACTTGCACCTTATGATAGGACAAGGGGAAATGGGTGTAAGTTGGAACACAGGAAGTTCCACCTCGACATGAGGAAGACTTCTTTACTGTAAGGGCTACAGAACACTGGAACGGGGTGCCCAGGGAGGTTGTGGAGTCTACTTCTCTGGAGACTTTCGAGATCTGTCTGGATGCATGTCTGTGTAATCTGGCTTAGGTTCTATGATCGTGCTTGAGCAGGGGTGTTGGACCCGATGACCTCTGGAGGTCCATTCCAACCCCTAATGATCTGTGTACCTGTGTTTTTCTCATATCCTTCAAAAAGGAGTCTGTTACTGATGAAAATTGGGTAACCTGTGGTGGCAGAACATGAAAGAGTGAGCTGACAGATGTCTCATTTTCCCCTCTAACACTGAAGAACAGCATGACCTAAAAAAACAACAGAGCCACTTTTGCTCCATGCTTGCTCTGCAAAAGAGGGCAACCTGAGTGAGGCCATGATGCTTCATTTTACCAAGGCAGGAGCTTTAAGCTGCCTACTAGACCAGGCTGCCTTTACCAGGAGATGGCTGGTGAAGAATGGAAAATCAGGAATGGTATGAGTTATTTATTTTTCACTACACTACTGTTTCTTGCAAAAACTTGGCACAATGGATTTAGTTCACTTTAGCTTTTAAGTAGGATATGGAAGTGAAATGAGCAGCGTGGTAGGCTTTTACTGCTACATGCCCTGAGAAATAAACTGCAACCAGCAAGAGGTTTTTTGGCTCTGCTTTAGGCAAGATGTGGTACTTTGTCTTCTGCAAAGCAGAATCACTAAGGCACAAGGGGTTTAATGTATTAATCTTTCCCATCCTGATGTTAAGAGAGGTTTTTGCCATTTATTTCAGCGGAGCCAGGATGAAATCAAAACCTACCTATAGTCCCATTTCAGCCACAAACTTTAACAAGTGTCAGGGGACACATGCTGAACCACACAGAAGAGAGGTTGATGGATTTATTCTTTTCCATTTATTAGAAAATGTTTTCATAATTTGTATAATTTGTCTTCTGAGGGGAAGTTCTGCAACCGATGAGAAGTTGTCTAGTGCATGCTGGCCAGGTGGGAGCAGGGAAGCCTCATGTTTTCACACCTCACAGTCTATCTTTTAGCATCCCCTTTACTGCTCACTCACCTTCATACAGTATTTGTCCATGATGGCCTGAAAAACCTCTGAAGTCAAGCACATCATGTCTGCATCAGAAGTGAGTCCCCATTCATCCCTAATATTGGAGCCTCCACAATGTGCCAATGCCTTCTTTTCGTTGGTCTTTCAAAGCAAATAAATCCTCCATGGACTGATTCCAGAAATGCTGCCTCTAGTAGATCTTAAACCATACCTTGAATTTCAGTCTGTAAACCTGTAGGTTAGGTCATTCTACTAGAATAGAGCAACTCCTTGCATATTCTCAGGCTTTGTGCAAAGAAAGGAGACAGTACAGTTAGGGGATTTGGAACTGGTGTGTGTTTAACTATTTTAACATCAGAGCAAAAATGTTTCCCAGAGCAACCAGTTAGGAAATTAGAATTTGGCCAGACTTTTAGAGGGGAGATTCTGGTTGCTTAAAAATTTGGTTTTAATCCTTCCTTCAGAAAGGTCAGAATAGAAACAAAGTACCTGTGAAAATAGAAGTGAAGTAAGGAACAAAGGTGTAAGTGTAATTACTTCATCACCTCCTGGATTATACAATACAGTGGATGCTTTAGGCTCAGCATTGCACTCCAGTCTCTGTGGGGGGTCAGGATTGGAAGGCTTAGACTATTTTCTTAGTTTCACTGGATAACTCCAGCAGTTCAGATTTGAATCCCAGAAGCAGTAGTTTAAATCCTGTAGTAATATTATTATCCTCTAGGCAGGTTCTGGAGCTTATCCTGATTAATGACCATGTAAATAAGAATCCCAGTCTAAGTCCTGGAATAAGTTTGAAAATAATATTAATTTTAATTCAGATTTAGATGGTCTACAATCTTCTCCAAATACTTAGCAGTAGGTGCAGATGCAGACAGTGGTGTAAAAACTGCTATAGAAGTTCCCTAATTCCCCTTCAGGAAGGGCATAATCTATTTATCTCAGGTTCTTCAAGAAGAAATTACCTTTAAAAAGGATGCTTTTACCTTTGTCTTGGGATAGGACCTTTCTACCAAAGCCAGTTCTATTCCATGGAACAGAAAAAAGCTTGAATCCACATCTAATTTCTTGGAATCTTTTGTAAACTCTCATTACAGGCAGTCATGTATTCCACAGATGAATGGAGGGGACACCATGTCATGGCCCTCTTGACTACACAGCAAATGCTTCTGTGAAGGTTTTGTATTGAATACACTTGCATGATTGAGATTGCTGCTATTCCTGTTCAATTGTACTGAAGAAGCAGCCAACAATGAGCTCTTGTATTGGGCACAACAGACTTAGAGTGAAAAGGTGGGCTTGGTCTCAACTCAAGCTTAAAGGATGGTCACTCTTTCCATTAAATGGGCTTTCACTTGCTTTCTTTCAAAACATTTTGGATCTGCAGACCACTATCAATAATCATCACTTTTCATAGTCATATTTACAGTAAAATTCTTAACTGAAACATGATTATACCCACTGCTTAGTGCAGCCCAAGCATCAAGCATAGACCCCTTACCATGGCCTCATAATGTCCTCAAATGAAACAAACAAACCGATGGCATTTATGAACAGCTCCTCAACAGACATGAGAAAGATGAAGGTCTCGTTAAAACTGCTGGTGTATTCCTAACATTTCATGAAAAGGTTTTATGTATAACATTTTGATTTTTGATTAAGGAAAAGAAGCTCTAGAAGATGTACAAAGTCAGTTTATATGAGGGGAAAATGCCTGTTGGCTTGGACTGAGATGAGCATGTAGTATGTGTCAAACATTGGCAGGAGGCACAGAGTAGCTAAAAGAAATGTCATAGCCTTTTTTTCCATAGGAAACAAAACCAAACCTCAATGTATGGAAGTACATACAGGTACCACTTGGTGTCAAGAGGTCACATCTTAAGACATGAGACTGAATTTCCCAAGCGTGGAAGTGCACAAGATCTCAGCCCAGGACAATTGTCAGTTTGTCTAGAATATTATAAACTTGGCAAGAAAACTCACTTCCTGACACAATACTTATTTTGCATGATGTCTGAAGCCCTAGGGAGCAAAAAGGACAAGGCATGTAGCTTTGAAGCATGAGAACTTCAAATTTTCCAAGCCGTGGCTGTAGGGAGAGGTCAGTACAGGACTGAAGGAAGCTGAGGCTGGTTTCAGGATGCTGCTTGTGACAGTGGTCTATAGTCACTCTCTATATAAGTTGTATTTAGCTCACTGTGTGCAGGCTGAGTGGTGCTAACACTTTTCAAACTTCTATCTGTGTTTATATTAACAGGACTGTAGTCTGATCACTCAATATTGTTAAGTAACCATAGTGCAGTGCTTAGACATGGATAAGAATGACAAGATTTAAATACCATGCAAGGAGGTGTTTAAAAAATGAGTAGATATAGAACTTTATGCCATGGTCTAGGGGTTAGGGAGATACTGAGATAAAGGTTGGACTTGATGGGCCTTTCCAGCTATAATGATTCTATGATGCTGAAGAAATATAGAAGAAAGAGATACCCTAGTCCTGATGACATGATTCAAGAAGATAAGAGACGACAGATATGAGAGAATTTAGGACATCAGTCAGACTGTATTTGTATAAGAATTTATTGAACAGCACATTAGTAAATTCACTTTACATTTTCTTAACCCATTTCTATTCAGCTCAGTATTATATTTCCTATTCAGGACTGGGATTTCTTTTTACAAATAATTTAGCTAATTTTATAAATTGCTGGGATGTGTCCTAGAAAAATCTCTACACAGCACAATATGAGCAATAGAGAGTTCTTTACAGTTTCCTGCACGTATTGAATGTTTTGAATGCACACCCATGCATTTACAAATGAGAACAATGGAAATTTAAAAATAAAATAAAATAAAATAAAAATTTTAAAAATTATTATTGTTGCAAGCCTATAATGATTTATAAGTGTTAAGGTGTCTGGATAGAAGCAACTATCATAACATATGCTGTGTGTTGATCGCACAGATCTCAGTCTACTTGAATTTTGTGGTACCACTAAGAGCTGCTGCTGCCCTATGTGCTCCTGACCGATCAGACTTTGGCAGAATGACAGCCTAAAGAGAAACGCAGCAGGCTGTTGGACTGCCACCCCTGTGTCAATGTGTCACTGAAACATCACATAGTGTTTTCACTTCAGGCAAGAATTTCAGCCAGCTGCATTTGGCCTTTTCACCCATGTCTGCAGACACATAAATATGTTGGTGTGCTGGAACATGAACTCAAACACGGCTGAGGCTGGCTGTGGAGCTGAGCCCCTCACTATTTTAAAAAAAGGAAAACAAGTCCTACATATTGTTATGGGTGTAGTTAAAATTAGAAATAGATCCAAGTGGAAATATGGAGAATGAATCCAAGTTGAAATATGGAGGCTGATCCTGTATTTTCACCCTGCTTACATCTGCAGCTCTGAAAAGAGAGTCTTAGGTGTTTCAGATGCACAGAGGAGGTTTGGGCAGGCTCTATCTGTAGTTAGCAATGGTTTCCAGAGGGCAAAATGGAGACTAGCAATGGAGATCTACTTTTTCAGCCTTTGAGTGTCCAAGTCCTTTGGTTTAGGCTTTACCAAAACAAGGGTGCGATGTGTTTGATGGCAGGGCCATCAGTTTGAGATTAAAAAAGAGAGAACTTCATGCCCTACTGCATGGGTATAAAGATGTTGCCTCTGGCTCTCTACCTCCATCCTTGTTCTCACCTGGCTGTGAACCAGAATGGTGTTTGCAACAGATTTAGTGCTGTTCAGGCTCTGTCCAACATTGCTGCACTTCCCAAAAGCACAGCTTCCCAAGGGGGTTGTAAGGGCAGCCAAATGCCTTCTCCTAAACTGCTTCCAAACTAGATTTTTAATAAAACTGCAGCAACCTTTTTACTTTTCAGTCCAGCTACACCTGGTGAACAAGACTGAGAAACCGAGGTCAAAATGACTATTGATTCATAGAGCTCAGGAGAGTGAGGGTAATTCTTGTCTATTCCACAACCTATGGACTTCAGGGGGTGGTTCAGCAGCTGAGCTTCATCATGAAGCTGTCTGAGTCATGGATAACTGTTATTGGTGCCTGAGAAAGCTGAGGTACATCTTTGTCCTGTTGCAGTACATCCTTCATCTGCAATTACCCCCTGATCTGTGCTGGTCTCTGCAAAGTAAAATGATGCCTGTGATCACCTCTTTCCATCCCATCCAGTCTTCAAGCAAGAGGCACATAGAAAATGGTTTTGCAGAGGGATGTGAGGAATGCGGGGCTTTTTGAAGGCAGAGGATGGGTTCAGAGCTCTGCTGAGGTGTGTTTGTTTGGATTTGACAAATTTAGGTTTTCCTTTGCAAGCCCAAACCTTCCTTTTGAAAGTCTTTGAATTCCAGCTTTGAATTCCAGCCGCCTCAATTTCAAGCAGGCAGATTTTGAGTCAGATCCCTGTGGTTTTGGTTTAGGGTTATATCCACAACTGAAATGGGCCTTAATTTAGCCAGTTCCTTTTGGGATGAAGGCCAGAGTATTGAGGTTATTGCCATCTTGAGCACAGCATTCATAAGAAATGCTCCTGAAGTTTCTTTGCTGTCAAATTCAAGCCCTTCATGCTGCTTCAGCATGACAATCCAGGTTAAAACCTAAGCAGAATAGATCATAGCCTGAATCCTTGAATTTTTGTGTTTATTGGGCAAGTAGTGATTACAGCAAACAGCGTTCACGCTGCACTTTGCTTCCTCATCACCAGTTGAGATTTGAGACTGTTGCAGTTCTTGATCCTTCCTGTTGTTTTGGCCTTGGAGAATTTGATGAAGGAAAGAAGTAGTAAAGCCAGCAAAATGAATGGAGAGAAGAGAAAACTGCCAAAACCAAACTGCCTTGGGGCATATCAGAACTGAAGTGGTACAAGAGGAGAAAAGCTGCAGCCCTGCTGTTTTCATGGTTTTGGACTGGTGCCTCTGTTACAGACCGTGGGGTGTTCCGCAGGCAGGAGGACACAGCTCACATTAGATTTTGCTTGGTCTGGTAATGACAAAACTGCCTCACACGCTGTTGTGAAGTCCTGCTTCTTGTCCGTGTGATAGCAGCTGCCCTAATGACCAGAGTGGGGACAGATTAGGGGACTGCAGAGCTAAGAGCTGTGTGCTCCCAGAGCTGCCATGTGGTTCTTGGGCCCTGGATCTACATCAAGATCTTGCTGGAAAATACACTCGAGGCACAAATGGTGCTGAATGAAGGATATTAATCTCTTGGGACTGGCACATATCAGGGATGGGAAAGTGCCACTAGTAATATATGACAGCACAACCACTGTATCTCTCTTACTTCCAAAATTTAGGAGCTGTTCCTTCAGAGTGTGTGACTTAGGGGAAGGATTTCCAAAATGTTTGACAAGATAGATCTGCTGGGTTCATCACTGGATATATTATTACACAGCAGCAGCCCTTTCACTTGAAATAGATTCCCAAGGTCTTCTTCCCATGATGAATAGTGACATCCTCTAGTGCAGGAGTGCCTTGGAGAGAGGAATGCTTTCCCAAAGGGCTGTACTGGCCATTGGCACTTTAAATATAGCAAAGAGTAGCTGCAGCAGCCCAGAAGCGAATGTAAGCCACTTTAGGCCCCATCATCACTCGCTCTGTCTCCTCTTCCAGCTGGTAGCTCTTGTCATGTCTTTCTTTCATTGTTCCAGAGGAATTTCTGGGTTCCTAACACTTCCTTATTGCTTCTAATTATCCAGCCATAGCCAACGATTTTCTACCCTTTCCTATGCATACCACACGGGTGTGCTGGTTGACTCAAGTGCCTCAAGGGGCAGATGGGAGAATGCCTACATCGAGCAGTGCTGGTGGGGAAACCTGCACTGAGATGGATTTTGACATGATCCTGGGGTGGCTTCCTCTCTCATGCTCTGTAGCTGCCAGCAGGGCAAAAACCCTCCTCATGCTCTCTGAATTAGGTGCAAGATCAGGCTGATCGAGAGACCAGGGTAGGAAAGGGAATCACTTCAACTTTGGAATACACATTTATTATTGTTTCACTTTCATTGTCCCTAGTGATGTCCCTAGGAAGTATGGCTGTACAAAGCTGCTTTTTTCTATCTGAATTGTTTTTCCTTTCATTAATCTTCCAGCGTTCTTTTTTTCTTGAAGCTTCACTTGTTTTTTAAGTTTTTACAAAGAAGCATGACTTTTTTTCCTCTAAGCTATCATTTAATTGTTGTTGCAGTGGGGTGCACAGGAAATGGTAATTATTACTCTTTTCACATTACATAAGGATATTGCTCAGTCACAGCTGCTGGCCATATGACCAGCCTTTCTTTGGGGAAATCCTGCCTGGTTGGTCTCACTGTGTCGTTCTGCATTCATCCAAAACCTGTTCTTGTGCAGTTACGGACTCTTGTAAAACAGACATTTTAATGAATTATGTATATAAATAATGAAAGGTCCTGACATCAAGATATGGAAAAAATACACTGTTTTTCCTGACAGGATTGCAGAGATAGTAATTACAGTGGAATCATCTCTCAATGTTTTAAGAGTTTGAACCATGCAGAAAAGCAGCATTAAATTTTAAAGACAAATCTTTAAGTGAAAATGGGATGTGTTTTACTGTGAGGAGTGATACAGGGTTTGGGTTGTGACATTGGGTCTGCTCTCACAAAGCTGTGAGTTCACTTCTAAAAATCTGTTAATGGGCTGTTACACAGACAAAGTTATCACTAGAATATGAGGGTTGTGGAGATATGGTGAAATGTGGATTTTTATGTCTTCGTATATCACTTTGATATCTTCTGAAGGTCCTAGAGAAGTGTGTGGAGTTGCGCATTCACAGCTCTTCTGCAGAAATATCTACTGTGCTGAGGGGAAGTTTTGAGAAGCAGAGGAGATGTTAGTGAGACTGGGATGGGGCTCCAGTTCATGCCGCCACTCCTGGGGCAAGCCAGAGTACAACCAGCACTGGTGAAGGGGGAAGCCATGAGCAGTCCTGGAGTTTTGCATCTCCTTCTCCTCTATTTGCATAACTTTTTCAATGGTATTTTCAAATGAATAAATCATAGAATCATAGAATTATTAGGGATTGGAAGGGACCTCAAAGATCATCCAGTCCAATCCCTCAGCCACTGCAGGACCACCTAGACCAAGTCGCACAGGAACATATCCAGGCAGGTCTTGAACGTGTCCAGAGAAGGAGACTCCACAACCCCCCTGGGCAGACTGATCCAATGCTCCATTACCCTCACTGGGAAGAAGTTCCTTCTGATATTTATATGGAACCTGCTCTGTTCCAGCTTGCACCCATTGCCCCTTGTCCTATCGTTAGATGGCCTTGAGAAGAGCCTGGCTCCATCCTCTTGACACCCACCCCTCACATATTTATAGACATTAATGAGGTTGCCCCTCAGCCTCCTCTTCTCCAAGCTCAAGAGACGAGTTCCCTCAGCCTTTCCTCATAAGGGAGGTGTTCTACTTCCTTCATCATCTTCATTGCTCTACATTGGACACCCTCCAGCAGCTCTGTGTCCTTCTTGAACTGAGGGGCCCAGAACTGGACACAATACTCCAGATGTGGTCTCACTAGTGCAGAGTAGAAGGGGAGAAGAACCTCTCTCAATCTGCTAACCACCCCCCTTCTGATCCCCCCCAGGATGCTGTTGGCCCTCTTGGCCACAAGAGCACATTGCTGGCTCATAGTCATCCTGCTGTCCACTAGGACCTCCAAGTCCCTTTCTCCTACACTGCTCTCCAACAGGTCAGTCCAGGAAGGGTCCAGAAGCCAGACCTGCTTTTTCTCTAGGGCTTGGCCTGAAGCTTGGCCTGAAGCCTGAAGCTTGGCTGTTAGTTGAGCCACATGTAAGAGATGGGTGGGTCAAAGCTCGGGAAGGACCCCAAAGAAGGTCTCTTGCTTCATGAGAGGGTTTTGGAGACACTGAATCCATTGGGAAAGCCTAGCTCCTATTACTCCAGTCCTACTGTTGACTGAGAGTAGCTACAGGCTGCTATGCCCTCACCTCAGCAGTGCCAGTATGCCCTGAACCCGTCATCTGGAGGTACCCATCAGTGAAGAAACAGCTGATTTGTTTATCCCTAGTGCATTTGTCTTTTCCCTGTGCTAAAACCCCCAACTTGTCCTTGACTGAAGAGCATCTGGGCTTATTGGGCAACATAGTTACCCTGAAAGTTGTGGTTAAAGTTGGGGTTTCTTCAAGCCCTGAGGCACATAAGCAGCAAGACTGGCTTTCTGAGCTCACATGGCTGGGTTGCTAAACTGTACCCAGGGCACACAGATCTTTTGAGTGTTTCCTTTTCATGGTTTCTCAACTGCCCCTGTACTCATCCATGTTCTGACATGATCCTGGAAAGTCCAAGGGAATCCCTTGTTAGAGTAGGGGTTATTCACTATGGTCTAGAACAGCACGACAGCAAACACAGCTGTGCATGTAGGCAAGAGGAGGGGACATTGCCTGTGGAGCTGCAGAGGCACCAGGCAGTTTTACAGGAGCAGGGACACCATCCAAGGTTTGGGTAGGCAGGACCTTCTTCAGCTGCCTCAGGGAAAAGGTTTGTCTGCTTCAATGTCCTGATGAATCAGCCTTGATGCCTGTCAAACAGTGTGGTGTGATTGTCAGTGGGCAGTTGTTTCTCCTTGGCTGATGGACAGACGAATGCCTGTGGGTAGGCAGCCATGTGACATCCTGGATACCAGAGTAATTTTTTTCCCTTTTCCAAGAAATGAGGGAATTGCATCTCTTTGTACTGGGAGCAATAAACCACTCACTGAATGCAGGTCTTCATGCTGAAATGACAAATGGCTCTGCTGCCATTATCAAGTTTGCTTGTTTGATTTTTAGCTTCAGGGCAACACTTGAAGAACATTAAAGGAAATGCAAAAGTGAAAGCGTAAGGCTCAGTTTTGGTCTCACTGGACACATTGCTCCTGCTGACTTACATTATATCCCAAAGCGATTGTGGGATCAGGCTGGGGGTGTTCAGGGAACAAGTGTACAAGGAACACCACCACGGGAAGGAGGTGAGTTTATCTTAAATGTAAAACTTGTTACTAGGCTAATAAAACAATACATCTGGGAGGATTTTCTGTTTGCTGATAAGAGAATTGGTCTAACAGCTAAAACTTGATCATGTTTTACTTGGACATACAGACTTTGAACTCTTCAATAGGGTTCTCATATCTTTCCCTCTCTTTCAAAAATCATGACAAGAGGAAAGTATTTATTACCAGGAAGGCTTCAGCCCTAGGCAAGAGCTAGTCATCTTTGATTTAAATTTCAACTGAAGTTGCTGAAATAAATGTAGTTTTGTTTTTATCTGTTTGCATGGAAGGCTTCCAGATTAAACAACTGTGTTGGTGACCTGTGCGCTTGTATCATGTTAATTAGGTTTGAAAACTCGTATATTGTTTTCATAAGGCTATTACATTTTCTGTAATCAAATTAAGCAAAAAATAAGGATGCATGGCAATAATATTTATTATTAATACCAGACTCGAAAGACTTACAACATATGAATTGAAGGTAAGGGCCTTGAAGACAGCCTCAACTTCAAAACAATATCAAACAGCCCAGTTTTGCAGCAGGTCCTTGTTACAAGTATTTAAAGAAAGCATTGATAGAGTGACAGCCACTGAGCAGGCAAGACTGTGGCCTGTTGTACACCAGACAGTTTCAGGGATCTTTATAGCCTTAATGGGAAGGAAGTTTCAACTCCAGTTTTAAGCAGTCTGGGAGGTGACCTTGTGCTGTGCCATGTGTCTGAGAAGGGTATGAGGCCTGGGATGCTGACTGCACTCATCTTTTCTGGAAGTCAGGGAGGAAAGAGAACAATGTAGGAGCACATGAAAGGCATCTTAGTGGTAGGGGCAATTCAGGTGGCCTGAGTACATGAATTCTGAGCATTGGAAGAGCATAAGAACATTGTGTCTGTCCACTTCCCAGCCTCTGCCAAGTGGTGAAGGCAAAATTTTGCCTTCAAAATATGTTTAAAATAAATAGACATTAAAATAGACTCATGCTGTGGCTCTGACCACAGAGATGAGAGCCAGCCTGGCTAACATGCTGCTTGGGAGCAGATGTCCTGTATCGCTCCTGGTGTGCTGGAAAGACACTGGACACCAGCTGCAGCTTAGCACAGCTGGACTATCCCACATGGCCAGGCTCTGACACCAGCAGCAGGGTGGCCAGTGGCTTGTATTTCATGAGGTCCCTGGCATTTAAATCAAGGGTAAAGCAAAGTGCTGCCTCCCCAGGAAGGCAAATCCCGGTCAGCAATCCAGGCTGGCATTGCTTGGCTAGACAGGGAAAGGCCCTGCAGGGGTGGCAGGCAGCAAGATGAACATGGACTCACTGAGGAGAAGCCATAGGGACAGGATTCGTTAACCACAGGGAAAGGCAGCTTCAGGGGGACCACACAGAAGCCTCCCAATTCCTACAGGCAGGTCACAGATGTGATGGAGGCACACTGTGCTCAGCACCGCATGGCTGAAGAATTGGTGACAGGCATGCATTGATACCAGAAGGTACAAGGAAGAACTTTCTCCCTGTGAGGACAGTAAATGGCAGGACAGTTTGTATGGAGAGAGTGTGTCGCTTGAGCCAGGGCACCAGCCTTCATACTTGGAGCTTCTCCAAACCTATCTGAACAAAACCCTGAAAACCTGTTCTGGCCTTGTGGATTCAAACAGGATATTAGAGAAGAGCCCTCCTGGGGTCCTTGCCAGCCTGAAATACCCTATGATTCTCTGAAATACTTCTTGTAACTGGGGGTGTTTAAATTATATCAGTCTGGGTTTTCTAGTGTCTGATAAAACAGCTTTTCTCATGCTGAGCATAATTCTAGAATTTATCTTCAGAATATTCCCTGTTCATATGAGACACAGAAAACAATATCTTAGAGACCTTCCATATCTGTTGAGTTCAGTTGAACTTTGCAAAGGGGATCAAAAGTTCCAAGGCAGGGACATGCAAACAAACAGACACTCACACACACACAGAACTAGCATGGTGGAGAAAGCCTCATTTTCTTGGATAAGTGAATTAATATCCTCTTAGCTAGTTCCTCAAAATGGAAAAAGGTTTGAGTGAAAAGTAATGACTGTTAAACCAGTGGCACTATAATGTAAAAATAATTACAATAGGTAGTCTTTCTCTGAAAATAAATTCATGCCAAGAACCTGTGGCTGAGGTATGCTACAGTATGAGCAGGCTGTGGGCCTTGAACTGGCTTGAGCATGTGGACATCAATCAACCAGAACTAATTATGTGGTAAATGTATACTGTCCAACAACAAAAACCATCACTTGAATCCTCTAAAGTTTAATTAAAAACCTGTGAGTGATTTTTAAATACTAAGTGAGACTGATTATCAAATAGGGTTGTAGCTATAGCAATGATGAGTGTAATCATGAGCTGTGTGTCTTGTAACAGCATAATGTAGAGGCTTGCACTTTTGTTGTTTTACAGGGTACTTTAAACTGTTTCTGGCAATGGTATCTTTATTGCTTGGGCTCAGACTACTAGTGGAAATAAATTGCTTGGAGTATATTACTTTGCATCCTTACAACGGAGTTTGGAAGGTATTTTGAGCAGCTACTGTTGAAAGCTTCTCAAAACAAACACTGCTGTATTACTGTTTAGTGCTGGTTTGTGAACCAGGGACAGAGATTCCTCATAAAGAGGCGGTCTCTCTTTTACCTTAACTCTAAAAGTCTTTTCTCCAGTTGTCCTGCAAAATCCCTTCCTTCCCCCTGACCTGCTGGTCCCCAGCTCCTCCGGCTCCTATCCATTCCACTGAAGGTTGCTGTCCCTCTGTGCTGCAGTCACACAGTCCCATGTAGTAGGACCACCTGTACTGCCTTCACATCTTCTGCCTGGTCATTGTTTAGCCAAGTCTCCAAAGATCTTCATTGGTGACCTATGCCCTGCTTAGGTGTGTGTGGTTTAGGAAATGCAGTCTTCCCCTGTTGCCTTTACTGAAGGATGAGACACCATCAGGAGAAGAAACAAAGATCCACCTCACTTTACTCCTGTCTTATATGATGAACAAGCAGTAGTCACTAGGTAAGTGTCTGTGGGTTTGTTTTCATGTCTACAGAAAGAAGAATTATTTCAGTCAAACTCATTTTCTCACAATGCTGAAGTTGTGCTTTCTGAATAAAACAGCCAGTAGCCTCACTTGGGACAGATGATGGCTCTGTGGAAATTGCTTTGGAGTAAGGATGGCACAAAAAACAAAGCTGTTTGGGGTTTTTTTCTGTTCTTCTGGACATCATCCACTGGCAGAAGTAAATGAAAACATCTTCTCACACCATACTGCCTATTTTACATTTTCCATATGCTGGATTTTAAGATTATAGGGTTTTAGATTCTCAGTTTGCATGTTGTATTTTACTTAATAATGAGTTTGTATCTGAGGCTGAGTTGATACAAGTGAAAGCAGAACCACCATCACATAGAAAGATGGGAAGAAACAGCACACATCTTGGAAAGAAGCTCTCAGTGAGCTCTTTTTATCCAGGAGGCATCTTCAAGTTCTCTTTTCTGCCATGCAAATGGTATTTGCTTTTAGGCTGCTTGGAAGGAGTCAGTCTTCCTGGTTTGTGGATTTGTTTCCAGTAACTTCCTATTAAAGAGTTTCCAAAGTGGTACCCTAAGGGAATCCTTGGGTAAGCTTTGCTTTTAACTATTTTTTTCCTATTAAAGCATTTTCTCTGTGTAAAAGAGGGCACCTGTGTCTATGTAGTAGGGATGATATCCTGTGGTCTCTTTCAAATTGAAATATCTTATGATCCTACATTTTAGAGAAACCTGCCTGATTTCCTGAAAGTGAACTGAAGGCTGGAACATCTTCTGGGTCTTTCCATTTTACATCTTTTGTCACTAAGCACTTGCAGATGAGATTTCTGCTGAGGTTTCACACAGTGGAAGGCCACACTGGACACTGCAGTGCATGGGTTTGTGTGTGTAAGTGTCTGTGCAGCTCGGCAATGTTCTGCAACTTCTCGTTTCCTCCACCTCTCCCTGCTTTCACTTGCAGAAAACTTGAAGTAAATGGTCTTGCCACAGCTGAGACCCAGTTTATGGATAAGACCAGAACTTGAAGCCCTTTCCTCTCTCAGAAGCACTTTAGTGTCTTCAGGGACACTTACTGGTCATTTCTGCAGTACAATGCTGTTGGCATCAAACAATTCCTTGAAAGTCATGCTGTATCAATTCATCTCACCCTACTTGGTCCTAACCTGCTCTTATTACAGTACTTTACCTTGTGTAGATGAGCTCTTGCAAAGAGCAATATTACACTGAGCAAAGAATGTGAATCTCAAGTGTAGAAGAACACGTGTTTTATACCTCAGACTCAGCAATCAGTTCTCAAGCTGAATTCACACACTTTTTGCTGCGTGCATACAGATTTTGTCAGTCGTCCTAGGAGCAAGGCTTATTTCAATGCATATTCTCAAAGGAAAGAGAATTATAGGCATTGTGCCATACTAGAAAGCACATTATATTTATGGTGTGTTAATAACTAACACAGAATATCTCTAAATAGCAATCTCTTACTATCGGTAGGATGAGTGCTTGTGGATGGATCTTGCACAGTTTCCTGGTGACTTGGAGTGACTAGACAAGTCCAACCACCTTCAGTAACACTGGATTCACCAGTTTCTGGCATTAGAAAAAGGAGATTATGAGGGTACAGCATGGTGCAGAACATTTTATTACTACATTGATTGAGAATGAACATGGATCTGCTGCTACAAAGAGCTACAGTTAAATTTTTGAGACACAAAATACATCTGAATTCTTCAGCTGAGGACAGCTGTAATCATGATGCGCTTGCAGAAATAAGGATGCAAGAGCAGCCTGTTCTCCCCCTCTGTGGAATTAAACACAAATGGCTCATGGCAAGGTGTAACACTACTTTCTATTGACAAGAATGTCAATTCTCCAGCTATATGATAAATCATTACATGTTTATTAGGGAATGAAGAACGAGATAAATGATCTTTCATTATATATTCACTCAATTTGTGTCCAGTTGCTTTAAGAACACCCTATTCCTATGTAGTATCTTAGCAGATTTTGCTAAATCCATCTGTTTTAAAGCAGTATAGTGTTAAGCACAAAATAAAGAACCCAAAGCAGGCACCAGCTGCAGTTACCAACAAGCAGTCTATTGAAATTCACTTACTCTAGCTTACTAGACACTTACGAGAAAGAAAGACCATTCTAATATATTTAAGGCTAGAACAAGCTTGTGTCTCCTTGGCTAAGACAAGCAGCCCTGATGATCATAGCTGGTGGTCTGGACAGCAAGAAAAGGCAGAATGGTCTAGTAAAAGCTCCTTTGACTTCAATGGCAATATGGATTTGGCTTCATGCAAACAATGGGAGTATGTGAAACTAATTATCCAGCCATTGAGGTTTTCTCCTCCACCTTCCCCCTTTCTAATTTCTAATGAATGTAGATAATTGCTGTGTTCCCACTAACACGCAGATTAGTCCCCTGGGATTAGGCTATACGATTGAGTAGCTAATACTAATGGTAAACGCCCCTGGTGTTCCTGCTAAATGCATTCCTGCTAGTAAGTTAAATAATCAATCTACTAAAGCATTACTAAAAGATTTAAATACTTGTTTTGGAGACTTCTAGTAGATTTCAATAGTTTCTGACGTACTGTGACGTGCTTCAGAATGTTCATTTATATACAGTTTGATTTCTTTTGATGATTGTCAACTTAAGTTACTAAAAAAGGAGGGTACTTTGTACAGAGAAAGGAAGGGAGTGAAGAGAAAGCAATATATTAGAAACATGAGTAGGTGCCCTGGCTTGTCCATCAGTCTTGGCATCATTTTATTTATACATTTTCTAAAGGATTAGAAGTAATCAGTTCCAGAGGATGTGCTCTGGAGTATTGGCAGCGTCTACTTTCTTGGCAATCATTGCAAATATTTTATATGGTTTCATATTGTCTTGTGTAGTACTGAGCGCTGGTGGTTTGACGTAAGCAGCGTTAATGTTTTAACTTCCATAGCAGTGCCGCTTCCCCCACCCCCGCAGCACCTCACACTTTCCAAAGGCTTAGTGTTGGTGTTGGTGGGGCCTGCTCACCTGGGGGAGTGGCAGGACCTCATCCTGGGAGCTCAGCGTGGCTCACTCCATCATATCAGCACATAGTAGCCTTCACAGTCTCTTGCACCCACATCACAGCAGGATGATGACCTTGTCTGCAGACAGCAGGGCTGGGGCATTCCCCATGAAGAACATGCTCATTACGTTCATGCTTACAGCTCTGCTTTACTCACCAGGTGAGAAAAAGCAAAACACTGCCCAATCCATTTTAACAGTTGCAGGTAAATAGATTCTAAGGTACAGACTTAGCCATGCAGTTATGGCTGCTCCAGGCAGATATCATCTCATTGATCCATCAAAGTTATGACTTAGAAGTAAGTTTAGGGATCAAGCAGCACTGATTTTCCATAAAGAACCTCTGAGAACTGATAGAGCCCCATGCCTGTACCTGTTCTCATCTACTGAGTCTGTGGAGCTGCGTTTTCCTAATGTAGCTCTTGACTTCAGGGAGATGCTTGAGAGGAGTAAGACAGGGTGTTAATGCAATAATGAGAATGTAGGAGCAGTAGAAGGTGAGAGAGGAAGATGTCATAGATTCTCTCAGATGAGAAGTATAACATTAATAAAAGAAAGCTCTCTATTACTGGAGGATTAGCTCTGTACTCTTGGCAGAAAGAGCAATGACATGTTGGAATATCAGCATATGGTTTCCAGGAATGAATAGCAAAGTTCTGGCATTTAATGAAATCTAGGTAACACTGTGAAAAGAAGCACAAGAAATAATTGTTTCTTAATATAACATTTGTCTAAAGTAACATCAATGTTGATTGAAGTAATGTAATTTTCATATCTAAAATGTGGCAGAGGACAGCATGTCTATTTCATTTATGTTTGCAGAAACTTAATCTACAGGAAAAGATTTTATAACAGAATTGGAGGTTAAATTTCATTTGCTGATTTAATAAAAGCTAACAGGATGGATTTGGGGATATTTCATTAATCTTTCTTTCCTTTCAGTGAAAAGGAAATTAAGTTCAATCTAGTTCAAACTTTGCTTCACTATTATACAATAGACTGCCAATGTCCATGTTCTCTCTGGCAAGTTAAAACCTAATTAGTCACAGAAAATTCTTCCCTGATCCTGTCACTGTGAGGAAGGAAAAGCCTGGGCTGCAGACAAAGAATTCAGATGCGCTCAGTGCTCTGCTGTGGCTCTTTGCTAATGTCTGTGCTTTCCTTTATGGCACTCAGTTCTGTAACTGAAAGTGGCATATTTTGTCTTTCATGCAATGAGATCAGATATGTGCTGCCTTTTCAAAATATAAAGAAAAGTTTTTAACATGAATTAGTGCAAAGAGCACGCTGCTTTTGACTCCTTCCACATTTCTGCCCATTTTTTCAGAGAGCAGGAGTGGATGTTTGAGTGCTGGTTAGCACACTGAGACCATCAGCTGGGCCCAGCTGGGGTGGGTAAGGGCAGAAGTTTGTGCCTGGCTGTGGTTTGCCTAACCTCTCCTTCCAGAGTCATCTCTCAGCTGAGCTCCCCTGCCCCTGGGCCTGCCATAGAGATGCCTAGGGTGCAGAATAGCTGTCCTCACACCTCCCAGCACTGGCAGCAGCACATAAAATCCAGATGCACCCACTGTACCTTGTGTCCAAATTCTGCTGAGCTGAGAAAATACAACTTCATATTTCAACCTTTTAGAATTTTGAAGAAAGGAGTAGGTAATAAAATTAATTTAGAGGTAACACAGTATCTTGCACTTTCATTACCACTTATATAAAGCTTGTCCTTTCAATACTCTTAACTACACCTAATAAAAAATAATTTAATATTAAAAAATGCATACTCTTTCTTACTCTAGGTTTATTTCTAACAACTGCTATAGAAATATCATGGCACTGAATTTGGTCCTTCTGGCATATATGTTGACTTGCAGTACATTGCATTTCCACTATCTGATGGAATATTTGTGATCTACTCTAAACATCAGCTAAGATAGAAAACTATTTTACCTCTGGCGGTAAAATTGTATTGCATCATTGGCACAAGTGCATCTTGTCTGGGAGAGCTTTGGTTTCTCCTGAACTTGTAGCTGTAGCTCGGTCTCAGGTGGAGGCTCACATTAGTTGGGGGAATGATTTGTTGCCATTTGCATTTAAACTGGGGTTTTCAAAGGCGTTTAGTGGTGTACTCTCTTGTGCAAGCCCTCTGAAAACCCCACTTGCCACTGCAACAGCGTTACGGTGAGCCTTACAGGCCAAAAAGCCCTCCGTGGTATAGTCCACTCCAAGTACAGCAATTCTACTTCTTTGTGAAATTCAACAACCAAGCATGACCGTTAGGGAGAAATTTGGTTTTTACTTCTAACTGGAGGCAGCTTCTCCTTTTTCTAGAATATGTAGAGTGGAAATAGCTGAGTAAATCTGTCCTCCTGCTCTTCCAGCATTTAAACTCATCAGACCCGCAGGTGACTAAAGCAATGCAGGTATGCTACCCTGGGCAGAGGATTATTGCAAGGAAATCCTCTAGGATTTGTTGATTTGTTTTATGAAGACTTTTTCCCCCCTTTTTTCCCTTTTGCTCCAGCGGTGTGGCTTTGCAAAGCTCGGAAGTGACCTGGCCCCTGTGAATTCCCTGGTGGGGTGAGGGTGTGACAGAACTGAACTTCTCTACTGACTGCTCCCCTTACCCAGCATGACCTGGCCCTTCCTCTCTGTCTTTAGGGATCCTGAGGAGAGACGTCCTTGTAAGGAGAGGTGGGTGTCCTGGAGCTAGGGTAAGACTAACCCGGCACTGCTCCTGCCAGAGAAGAAAAAGCCCTTGGTGTCCAGCTGTGTTTACAACCTCAGCCCATGTTCTCTCAGTTTCTGTGAAGCCGCAAGTGGAGCAAACGTCAGGCTCAGCCCAAGATCTGTGTGCAATTTTAGCATGAGAATAGGGACTGGCAGAGAAGCTGCCACAGAAGACTGTTCAAACTCTGTTTCTCCTCTTCAGTCTACACAGAACTTTGGTCTGCTCTGAACTGCTCCTGCCTTTCAGTGCTGGAGCATGAGTGGCTCAAAATTGAAATAATTAATCAACCTATGGACTACACTCAGAGATTCACTCTGTCCCTGGGCAGAATGTGGATGGACCAGGGAGATCTGGGCTCTGGAGAGCTGCCTTCTCTGTTTAGAAATGCATGCTCTGGCTAGCGCTTAAGAGCTTTCTCCAGAGCTGCTATGTGAAGCATCTGCACTCCCCAGGCTTGTGAATAACTCAGCGTACTGAGCCCAGGCTGACTTACCACATTAAACTGCTGGAGACAGACAAATGGAAGTAAAATAATAACTTGAACTTAAACACGTCGGCTGTAGCAACTCAAGAATTCATTATGCTATTTATCTGCTACTGTGGAGCAGAATTTTAAATGGATATGTCATGTCAGAGCTTTCTTTTTTAATGACTGTTTAAGAACATACTACTGTGGAAGATATCAGCATTCCGGGCTTTTTCTATATTTGATTATAGTTGATAGCAATCAAAGTAATTTTCCTGCCAATAATAACGCTGGCAGCAGCTTAATTTCATAGCATGGAGGTTAGATCTTATTTATATAATTCCTCAAATGTTGATAACTTTGAATGTAACTACAAAATAACTTTGCAATGAAAACTTAAAATATGAGATATAATTTGGTGCCCTGGCCTCACTGCTTAAAAATGTTCAGGCTACACAAACACATCCTTACAGCAGCTGATTTGAATGTGACTTTTCTGTGGAACCTCAGGCCTTTCTCACAGTATTGTGAGAACTGCTGATCGCATTATCACTGTGAGGCATGTCAATACTTGAAAAATCAATCTTTGTCAAATAACTGCAGTTTCCAGAAAGTAAATAAATAATCATTGCTAAAATAAATCCATTAATCAATTTTTTTCTCATATCCTCTCTGCTTTCCTTATCTGGGTAGACTTCGAGTTACACCATTGCACACCAGTTTACTGACACCAGATTTGATAGGTATGTCAGAGTGACACAACTAGGAAGGAGCAGATTTAATCTAATTGTAATTATGGGGTTCTTACCACTGTCTCAAATAGAGTAGGCTGGCTTATAGAAAACAGCAGGGTTTCACCCATGGACAATGCCACCAGTGAGACGACATGTCTGTTGCTGTGTTCAGCACTTGCAAGGCTAGAACACATGAGGCAGGGGCTGCTGTATTTTGCTGTGCAATCCCCTTGCTCTGCCAGAGTCTCCTGTGGGCTGATTGAAGAAGCACTGAAGAGGCCTCCATTCTCTCATACTTTCTCAACCCCCCCAAAGATAATTTTCTGGAAAGTTTTGCTCACATAGTGGCATCAAGTTTAAATATTGAAGGGAAAAACGTGATGTTTTCATGCTTTCAGACACAGCTGGTTAATTCTGTGATAGGGAAGTAATGTAATCTCAGGCTACAGAAGGAGGAGAAGTCAGAGACGTTGCAAGGGAAGTGCTCAGGGGGAAACTGAACTCCAGATGATGCTGGAACTCCAGCCTGCCCTTGGCTTTGATGCTGTGTTCAGGTATCCTCTCCTGGGGGGAAGAAAAACCCAGGTAAATGGGCAGCCATGCTTCCCACTGCAAGGTCAGGAGGGTCTCACAGGGTACGTAATGCAGTGAGATGCCCACAGTTGCCACGGTTTGCCAGTACAAGGATGCAGAAAGGAGTTCCAGGCCAGAGAATCACCGTCCTGCTCTTGTCCATTCTGCTTCTCCTCTCCATGTTGTGAGGTGGTGCTGTAAACCAGATAACAAAAATTGCTCTCTGTTATTTTTCAACCAGTGCTTCATCACCCTCACCCCTCAATACTGTTTTTGAGATTAAGTTTTTAAGGTAATCTGTCTGCAGTGCCTTCTGACAAACATGTGGATGGTCAGTGGTAGAACTGGGGAAAGCAACTGGGATGGGAGTAGAAGTTCCAACAGCACAGGCAGAAATTTTCTGAGAAGCAGTTTAGCATCCAGGACCTGAACCTTAACTTGTTGTGATAAAACGAGTGGTTGGCTGCTAAAAACAGCCAAAGGACCTCCAGAAATTGAGTAGGGTGGGTCCAGGAGGAGAAAGGATCATGAAGTGGGGACAGAAAGGCCGGAAATCACAATGTACCAACAGAACCTTGCCATGGGGAGTTATTGCCCCTTCCACCACCTTGAGGAGAAGACAAGGACAAAGTGCACCCAGACTTGAGCTCTGTGCTCAGGGCAGAAGTTTTCACTCATGCCCATTTTCCTACCAGGATGATACATTTGAACCAAATGTGTCCCAGCTCTGTTGCTCTCAGCAGTTTCTGCTAGACTCACCTAAATACTGTATTTAAAAGCTTCCACCAGATTAAGTGAAAAACAAATAATGAAAAATCAGTCTTCTCACTGTGAACTGACTCTCTGCTTTAATAGATTTTGTGCAAGACAGAAAGAATTGTGCATTTATTTCCATGATGATTAAATTACATATAGAATATGCTTCCTGAGTATTAGTAGAGTTTGTAACTGAATTCATCCTATCCGCACTCTGGTTACATCTAATGAGGATAATTATTACATGGCTTAGCTATAATTCAGTATTGACTCTTTCACGCATGAAAAGCTTTTGTTGGCAAGCATCAGTGGAGAGTTTCAACAAAAGACATCTTTAGCTTGTGTAAACACTGTTATTTCAAGGTCTCACCCTAACCTGCTTTAGGCTAAGTACTTTCTCCTCAATTGAGTTAATACAGCCAAAATGATATAAGGATGGGATTAGATACTGGCTTACACCACGAGGAAAAAATGAAAGTTGGAGAGGGAAAAATGCAGTTAATTCCATCCTGTCAGCAGTGGATAATAAAGATTATTAGTAGGCACACTCAATTATGTGTGAATCACAATAGTGGTACTGTTACTTTTTTATTCAATTTTACAGGGCCAGGTAGTATCATCTGCGGTGATTATTTGTTGCTTGCAGGGATTTGAGGTTGGATTAAAGTGTTTGATAGTTTCAGAGGAAACATCTCTGTGTAATAAAATATCCCACGTCTTCATGGTCTTCATCACTGGGTAAAAATGAACAAATCTGCCTGTCAGGAGTTTGGCTGTACCTGTCTTTAATGAATATATTTCTTTAGGCAGCAACTAGTTATTCTATTACCTGATTGTTAAAATGATAAACCAACTATTCTAGCTCTCTTTTTGATGCTTCCCTCTGCTGGATAGAGCCAGTAGTGCTCAGCTGAGTGTCAGAAGCCCATCAATAACCAAAGAAAACTTCTGAGGATTTGGGGTTTCGGGTTCCAGAGAATAAACCTGAATCTTGTTCTGACTCTTATAGTGACTTTTTCAGTCTTCAGGTTAACTAGCAGCCACAGAATTCAGAACAATATAGAATCTTTGGCTCAAGTAAAATGGCCCCGTCTGATGCTTTGGTGCTGGAGGCTCTTCTGTTGAGATGGGAATGTCTACTGGGCTGAAGTAGGATGTTGGGCATAAAGATTCTCTGTCTCTGTCCCTAGAGTAGACTGGCAGGAAGGTAAGAAGGCTTACTACACAAGAAAGTAAAATTAATTGTTGGATACATATGTTGAAATCGTTGGGCTTTAACAAAATAAATCCTCAAGAGGATTGCTAGTGTTTTTCTTGTTTTCATAGATTTTCATAGCCAAAGGAGACCACTGTGATAATGCACTTTGACTGCTTGACTGCTGTTCCAAGACCAGTAGCACCACTAGTTGAGCTAGAGCATATATTTTAGGAAAAAACCCCAAACCCCACCTTCTAATCTTGGTTTCCAGTTTCCAGTGTCAGAAGGCCTCCCACAGCATGGTGACGTTTCTGTGGCTGAGTCCTCTTGCACAGTTTACATCCCCTCACAAGGCAAATGGGTCTCATTTGAAGATTTAAATGTCAGGATTCATCTTTCCTCTGCTGGATCTCATACATATTTTTTTTTCTCCAGAACTGACAAAGCCAGTCATCATATGTGTGTGGCCTTCATGGTTACTTGACAAGAAGTAGCTTGGGCAGCTCTGTAGCTGTCTGAGTGCCCAGGCGTAGGATTTGACAACCTCTTATTCAGTTGTCTCATCAGTACCCACTCCAGAGAAGGACTAGCCCTTTAGTGTCAGTGGTGAGGATGATGTTCATCTGGATATCCACAAAGATCCCCAAGTCTCTTCAGAGATACCATTTCCCAGGCTCATAAGTGAGACCTATGACTTCGAGCTTGGATGTCTGACTTTTCCAGCTGACTGCACTGAAACGTGTCATTTAGGCTAAATTTACCAAGAAATTTAGGCTACAGACTTATTCTCTTTTAACAAATGTTTGTGTTAGGGTTCACAGTCTGAGAAAATAATTCCAAAACTATCTTATTGTACATTTATTGTCACACATTGTCCTTTAACCAATAGTTTATCATGACCAGAATAATCTTCAGCCATTGCTTGTACTATTAGTGTTCATGCTAAAGTGGGAGGAACCTCTGAAAAAGGGAGTGGGATTTTCTATCTAATCTAATTTTCTTTCTAATACAGAGCAGCCTTTGGGTCACTGAGAGACCCACTACAGACAGCTTGTTCCAGCCAACTGCAGAGCTTCTCCTCAGTCTGAGCTCCAGTGTAGTAAACCCCTATATCCTATAATACATTTGAGACCTATTGTATAAAGAAAATGAAAATTGCAACTAGAGAAAGAACTATCCAACAGAAGAATGGGGGGGAATGTGCTGTTCTCCCACATAATCAACAGGAGCCCAAAAATATAATTTACATATTGTACAAATGTATAAATGCATTAAGTACTTACTATGACTTAATTCCCTTTCAATAACCCCTGAGTAACTGGACATCCAGAGTGTTCTGCTGTATGTTTAATTATCTTTCTCCAGGAATCATCTGTTTCTGTCCTGTGTTGGGGTTATCACACTTCTTTTAGCAATTTTTAATGTAACATTTCCTCAATTAATTGTTTGGGAAAATTCTACCAAGACCAAGACCTGCAGATCATTAGAAAGGGAATTTTTTTAAGTTTAACACCCTCGTGTATTTTTTTGTCTGACTATTTCTTCTGGGTACCAGAGGGTCTCCAGTCTCATATAGCCAGGTGCATCACAATATCACTCTGCTCTTTGGGGTATACTTCAAGACACAGGGAGATCACTGTTGACATCCACCATGGGAAGAACAAAGGTTACATCAGGGGATCTTGGACCCTGGTAAGTGAATAGAGCAAGTGAAGAGTTTTGAGCGAATGGACCCCGTGCTTTTTGTCGTGTTCACACTGATTCAGGGTCCACATGGATCAGGTTTACCCCATTGTTGCATAGATCAGATGGGCAAGTACACACTTTAAATTTCAAAAATCAGCCAGAAAACCCCAGCCTGCTGTCTCCTGTGTAGTTCTAGATGTGATTTTAAGTTCTGATGTTGCTGTTCCAGAAGCATACAGAGTGCTTCAGTTTTAGGAAGGGCTGAGGTGCTCACTGATGAGGCAGGACATCCTGCCATGTCCCAGCAAGGACTTTTGCTAAAGTAGGCTCTTAGAAGGGAGATTTTCTCAGCAGGTGCAGGGTATTGCTTTCTGTTGGCACAGCAGTTTGGACTTGGCTAAAATGCATATTTACTTTATGTAACTCTGAGTATATTAAGAATGCTGGCAAAACCCATTTGGTAAAGGAAAAAAAGAAACATTAAACCTTAACTCTGCGCTCTTAATTAAATTATTACTTCTTCAGAATGGAATTGTTCTTGATTCTTATTGTAAACCTTTCAATTGCTTACATAAATAGCATGATTATATTTACATAAATAGTTGCACCTTGGAGTACAACAGTCCTGTTGTGTACAAAAATCGTATTAAAATTTCCTGAGAGAAGAACACAGCTTGATAAATGTTCTGTTGTGCATAAAACCAGGCCTCCTTGCTTTATTCTTTATTCAGAGCAAAACTGTGCCTTTAGATGTGTGCACAAAAGTACAGAATCAATCCCTTAAGATTTATTCCTAGGCTCTAACCTAGGAAAACACACATAATCAAACTGATATTCCAAAGCAGTATAATGGCCTGAGAGGTAGCCTGAGAGGTTTTCTGCAAGCTGATTGTGTGTATTTTACAGGTGAGATAGCAAGCCTGCCCAGAGGTGTCTGATCCAACCTTGACAGAAACAACTGAACCCTTATCTTCCACCTCAGGCATCTTTAATCCAAGAATCTAAGTGTGAAGGAGCCCTTGTCTCAGTTCATCTTTCATAGGCTTTTTGCTGCTTCAAATTCAACAAACTCAAGATGGATATCTTCCCCCTACACAGAGTAATGCCAGCACATTAGCCTTGAGTTTCTAAAATGTGGACCATGTACCCTTTCAGACATTTGGCTAAGGAGGCAGGAATCCATATTTGACCCTAACTGCAAAACTAAACTTCACATAAACAATTTAAATAAACAAATGTCTTTAAATCAGTAGTTGTTTATTGGAACAGCGTCCACATCACAGAACAGAATATGGATGCTGACTGAAACTGTTGCTGAGGAGATGACCACCGATTCTGCTACTGCTGGAGCTTGCACTTGTGTCTCATATGAGCAGGTAATCAAACAAAGTTTGCACAATGAAAGGTTAGATAAAAGATATAAGTAAGTGTCATGTGTAGAATTTCAGAAGTAATTGATGATAGGTTTGATTGCTGAAGTAAAAAAAAAACCAAATGGAAAGAAATTGAGGGTTGGACTCAGAGACCACCGTTTTCTAATTCTCTGTGTAAGAGCATATGCACACCTGCACACATCCCACCACTTTTATTGCAAAGTAAGATAAAAAGTTTGTTTAATAGGAAGCAAATGTATACTTCGGTTTCAATGTTTTATTTTAAAACCTCTGTTTAGCTAATCCTCTTGAAAACATTGCTTTTGGAAAAGAAGTCCAAATGTTTAGAAAGTACAAAAATCAGCTGTGTCTACACAACCCATTTCCACATAAATAAAAAAAAGAACAAAAAAGAAAGACCAGCTTGCAATCCTGTTCCAATTTTACCAGAATATCTTCTAAATTTTCGTTTTGCTAAAATTATAAATTGAGCACCCAGTAGCCAATCAAGGAGTGTAATGCAAACCTTTAGCAAAAGACCTTGTCTCTGCCTATGCCAGAGGAGGTGGAACTGGGTGATCTCCGGGGTCCCTTCCAACCGAAGACACTCTATGATCTTTCCAGTATTGTGAAGCAGCTACTCAGGAAATACACCTCTGAGCAGATTCAGTTATGATGGAGAGTGCTCATGAGGGTCCTGAAGAGTTCTGCAGTATTTGGAACCAAGCAGTTCTGTGCACAGGAAGGAAAATTAAATGAAGCAAAGGTGCTAAGAAATGTTTGCAATCTCCTTCAATAAGAGCAGCAGGTGAGCGGAGCTAACGTCCGATGCCACTGCAGGCTGGACACGCCATCCAAATAACTTTGTTGAGAGCTGACAAATCTTTGATTTTGAGAGCCATGGCTAGTGACAATATATTTTGGTTTTTCTTACACAGCATGAATCTAAGAATGTTTCTTATTTCATATGGGAATGATTTCAGGATGCTAGCGACATAATGTTCAGGGAATGAACAGTCTAAAATTTCTATAAACACCAGAATCAAGGCATTTATGAGTTTTAGTAAAAATTTTATTGAAGTCTGGTCATGTTGGCATATTGTGCATTTTAAATGTAAATTAGATTACTGGCCATAGATTCAATTTAGTGGTAAAAATGTAAAGAAAACAGTTGGGCTACACATGAAACAATAATGTAGCTGTTCTTCAGTTAAGAGAACAGTGAAATCCAGAAACAAACAGTGTTCGGGAATATTTATGGTAGAGGAAACATGCTGCATGCGATTAACTTTGTCAATTTTATGCAGCACAGTAGTGCTTGTTCAGCTTTGAAGAGCAGTTTCTGATAGTAAACATATGATAGAGTGAATGGATGGCTCTGAGAATTTCCAACGGGAACAAAAAGCCTTTCATCTTTAGCTCACTTGCTAAAATGCAGCCCAGGCTGAGAGAGATCAGTGCTGATGGCTTTGTGTGTACGACTTGTCTGACATGACACCAGGTGTCCTCACATCCTTCTTTCCCCATAATATGTGTGACCAAAAATTACCTTAGAGCTTGGCACTGCACTAGAGGCTCTAGGGTAAAATACCCTACTGGGGTGCAGGCATTTGGCTGCTTTTTACTCTGCTTGTCCCATGGTCCTGGTGGAGGAAGAAGTTGGATCTCAATGCATTGCTTGTCAAGCTTATCATCATAGAATCACAGAACTGTTTTCACTGAAAGAGACCTTTAATATCATCAGGTCCAACCATTAACCCAGCAATGTCAGGTCACCTTTCAAAGCTTTCAAGTTTCCTGAAATCAAATAAAAAGTTCAGATATTTAGCTGCTTGTAGAAGTATTTAAAATAAAAATAAATGTATGGTCTGGGGAGATAGCAAGCTGTTTTATTGAACTATCAATAAGCTTCAGAATGTGCTGGAAAGCAGATCTGATCTGAATCAAAAATGTGGCTGTACTGAAATGTGATGATTTTACATGTACAACAATCACTGCAGCTTGCAAGTGGCTAGACTAGTACAGAGAAGTTATTTAATTAAGCCAACCTTGTTCTGAATATTAAGCTATTGAAATGGATATCATTCTTTACACACACTTGGAACATGCCCCATTGCCCTGTTTACTTCTATTGTTAATTATGAAATGTTAAGGGGGAAGTTTCCTGTACCAGCAACCAGGATACTCAGGTGAAAGGCAAGTGCCAAATATCACCTTTCAGGTAATGGATATCAGAGTTAAAATTCTGTTCCGTGATGAACTCCACCTCATACATTGCTGCCGTAGCAGTGTATGTTATGGTCTCTTCAGAAATGAATGTGGACAAATGTTGCTGAAACAACACTTGGGCAAGGAAAGGCAAGGAAGGGCAATGGCCCACAGTGCTGACAGTCAGTTGCATGTCTGGGAAGGAGAATCAAGAAAAATAACCTAGGATAACACTTATAAATGCCAAGAAATTTGTCAACCAAAACAAGTATCAGGGTTAGGTCTGCAAGAAACTGAGGTGGATGAGGTTTTCAGCTAAAGTGCTCTTTGGGCAACAGCTTTGGACGTTGGCTCCTTCACTCCTAAAACATGGCTGCTCTACATGTTCCTCAGATCAGTCAAGGAAACATCTGATGATTGACAATTTCTTCTTGTAAAAGAAGAATGTAATTCTCCTAATTTTTTTCTTTTGTTGTTTGGGTCAAAAGCAAAGTACTAGGATTCACATCTGGGCAGTCGTGCTCCTTCCTTGAGTGGCTGCAGTCCGTACATGTCTTTGGTGCCAATTCTCCTTCTCCAATGAACTCCGTTTGTGGGGAAAGGCTTCCAGCTTAAGTGCCTCCATCTTGCTCTGTCCACCTCCTAATCCTGTACTTACTAGTCAGTGCAACTTCCAATTCTTTTTGTCATGTACCAATTAGAATTACTTTGCAAGAGCCTTTGACACCTCCTTTCAAGTGGGAAGTCCAGTTCAGTGATTAAACACTGGCTAGAGGATTGAAATACTGCATTCAGTGGTTTTGCTCTACCATTGTGTTCTCTATGCCTTTTGCTAAGTAGCTGGAGGAGAAGGAATTCTTCTCATCTGACATCAGCTATTAGGAATTAAGCATCTAATCTAAGTTTGTTGCCTGGGCTTCCTCTCTGTGGTCAAGAGAGAGAGACACGCATCTCTACATCTTGCCTCATCCCATTCAGAGATGTCTGTTCTTTCCAGTGACTACAGGTAGGTCAGAAACTTTTTGAGATTCACACATGTTATTTTCAGGTGCCTGAAATGAGTCAAGATGCATCCCGTTTTCTGGCTGTTACACGTAAGATGAACTCATTAAAAACATTGTAATGCTGTGGCTATCCAAATCACTCAAACACAAGGCCAGTCTGGATATCACTGGCTGATTTTTAGACCAGACCTTTTACTACAGATAGTTAGGAATCTGAAGTTGTAGACAAGTGCCTCTTCAGCTTTTAACATCTCCTAATTTCTATGTTAGTAACTAGAGATGAGGATAAGGAAGAGGTACTTAATGCCTCCTTTGTCTTCAACAACAGGGTAGACTGTCTTCAAGATGACTACTTACCTAAACTGGTAGACAGGGATAGGGTACAGTGTAGTTCCCCTGTTATCCAAGAGGCACTAGTTAGAGACCTGGTGATCCAAGACCATTTGGATCACCACAGGCCCATGGGACCGGATGGGATTCACCCCAGAGTGATGAGAGCTGGCGGATGAGCTTGCTAAACACTCTCCATAATTTATCAGAAGTCGTGGATCACAGGTGAGGTCCCGGATGACTGGAAGTTGGCAAATGTGACCCCCATACACAAGAAGGGTGGGAAGGATGATCAGGTAACTATAGACCTGTTAGCCTCACCTCAGTTCCAGGCAAAGTTATGGAACAGTTAGTGCTGAGTGCTATCATGCAACAACTGCATGATGGCCAAGAGATTAAACC
>VZRI01001309.1:0-26281 GCA_013397515.1 Upupa epops | reverse complement strand
TAGTTGGCGACCCGTTACTAGTGGTGTCCCCCAAGGGTCGGTGTTAGATCCGGTTTTGGAACTGGCTGCCCACTGAGGTGGTTGGGTCACCGTTCCTGGAGGTGTTCAAGGTTAGGCTGTATGAAATGCTGAGTGGCATGATCTGGATGTCAGATGTTAGGTTTACTTGGTTGGTTTTAGGTTGGACTGGATGATCTTTAAGGTGTTTTCCAGCCTCATCATTACTGTGATACTGTGATACTGTGAAAAGTCAAAGGAATTTTTGAAAATCTCACGAAATGTCCACCTGTTATCCAAGAGGCATAAATCTATATCTATAAAAATCTGTATCTATAAAAGTCTGTCCCTAGGCTTTTTAGGGAAAGCACTATACCAGAGTGTATTCAGGTCTCCAAGTTTCCCTGATTTCTGCTCCCTGGACACCACTGCTTCCATGCTACATGGGTATTGTCTCTGGCAGCAGGAGGAGTGTATGTGACACATAACACTCCAGCTCTTCCCTGCTGTTGAATAACTCATAGAGATCTGTGTCCGGTTTGGGAAGAGGATCAGTTAATCACAGCCCCCCCTTCACTTCAGCTGAACTATGCAGAAATTTGGCATGGTAGGCAATCTCATACATAAACCATATTTTATTTCTTGGAATTGACAATTCAGCTGTGACTGTGGAACTGGCAAGTTATAGCTACAACACATAAATTGTAAACTTCTTTTGCCCTTTCTTTCGGGCTGTCTTGTGGCTCTCATTCCTTGTTGCATATTTCCAAGATCAGCATAACAAGAGTTAATGAATGATCTGGGAATGAATGAATGAATGTGTGGTGGGACCCTTCCTGCCTCCTGCTTCTCCCTTTCCTTTCCTTTATGTGAACAGTCTTGCTCACCATCCCCAAGAGTGCAAGAGGCAAAGGTGAGGGGGAAATTGACAAACAAGGGAAATAATCCCTTTGCCCACCCTTAGTGGAAACACTGTTAGCTACAACATGGCAGCTGAGACAGAAGGACTTAACCCAACCAAATCTCTTTTATTATGTTCCTGTGTTTATTTTTCCTCTGCATTTATGACTTAGCATGTTGGTTTTGGTGTGGAAAGGGCTCTAAAGCCGTAGATATGTACTGTAATTATACAAATTCCTCTGCATGGAGTCTGTTAAAAAGATTGATCTATTTTTATGAGGACACACACAAATACTCATTTTGATGGACCTCATTGGCATTTATTGCAGGCCTGCCACTACTAAAATTTAAAGCCAACCTTGTAAATTTTATGGAAACTACATGCTGCAATTATTAGCCCAAAGACCTCCTGTCTCACAGGAATGAGTCAGATTTTGCTTTCCACGTACACAGTGGTTTACACCTGAAAGAGATTAGTGGGGACCGCCAGTAGCTTGAAAACCTAATCTCCAGTATTTTGTTTCCAGTTTAGCTCTGAAAGATACTCCAGGTGTTCTCATTAATTAGTCATTGCAAGTCAGTGTGTCACTGTTATGGACTGAACAGCTGTTTTCCTGGTGAACTGTTCCTGCAGGAATGTTTTAAATTAAAAGTTGGTTTATATACTTTGTAATGTTTAGAAACAATTCTTATAACTTGTGAAAATGAAAGAAACCAACCTCTAACAAACCTGTTAGGAGGACAAATTCTTGAACTTGAATGTTTCCTACAATGGTGTAACTTTATGGAGATTTATCCAAGCACATTTCTAGCATAGTGGAGGATCCAGCTAAAAGTCATAAGCAATCTGCTACCATTCTTTCTGCAGCAAAATTCTTACGCATACTGAGAGTAGTCCATAAGCCTTACAGGCTGTCCAGATGGTCACGTTGTTCTCTTCCCCTCGTTGTCTTATTTTATAGTTACAGGCACCAAGAAATTAAGTGGATTAAACCTACTAATGCAAAAAAGCAGTAGGTGGATAAGTCTTAACATGTTTGAAGTAAAGATATTAGTTTATTGATTGTGTGGCTATATACTGCCCTGCACACAATCTTCCTTAAATATTAATTGTCTGTAATTGAGATATCTTGTTGCAAAGGACAGTTCAGTTGAGAGCAGGCAACACATTTTTAGAGAACTTGAGTGAATCTAAAAACTATGGTTTATGTTTACGACATGTCCTGTTATGTGAGGCTTTAGAAAGTAGAAGATACTATTGTGAAGCCTTCTCATCCTACGTTTAAAAATAAATCTGTGTCCTTGCACATTTGCACCACAAAGGGAAAGGAGGGAAAGATATTTGTGGATTTACATCTCATCTCCTTCCCTTGAAGACATCTGCTCTCTATGTTCTCATTTCCAGCATGCCAGTCCTGTCCGCCAAGACATCCTTCACTGCCGATGATCCCAACATCTTGTGCCTGATTTGCAATAGCATCGCCGAGGCAGAGCTTGGCCTCTAGGCTTGTAGCGAAAGTCAAACTCCCATATTTCAAAGAATAGATTGAGAACTGCTGCATGCCTGATGTCTGTGGAAATCCCACCCATCAAAGAATGGCAAGTACCTGCAGTTATATAGACTGAGGCTTAAAATAAAAAATAGTTGATAACTAATGTTTGAATTCACCAGAAACTCAGTGAGAAACAAATTGTCACAGTATGAAAGGAAAACAAAGTCTACACAGTTACCTTACAGCATCCAGTTTTGATTGGTCTCAGAGGAAGTACCAGAAAAAACACTTTAGTGGCTTAGAAATTTTTCATAGATTCAAACCTCTTCTTAAAGAGATCCACTTGGTGTGCTTCGCACTGTTGTTTGAATCCCAATAGAAAAAAGAACTCCATTGATTTGAGTTGGCTAGAGAAAAAAAAGGGGCAAGTTCTCTGGTAGATGTAACTTCAGCAATTGGGAGACAGGATGACCATTAGGTATTGGTAGGATAAGCACAAAATGCTTGAAAAAGTAGTGAGAGTGTGACGATTAGAAATGGATAATAGCACTGTCTTTCCAGCATGAGGAAGAAGGGCACCTCAACAGAATATTGGTCTGTGTAGCATGCTTTAGAAAATAGTTTTGCTAAAGATCTCACCCGTGGGATGCAGGGATGTCAGGATGACAGACTGTAGTCAGGGTATTGTAGTTTCACATGACAATGTAAGCATCCTGACCTGGTCTTTAGAGTTAGAATTTGAAAAAGACCATGAAAAGGCACCTTCAGAGTACCAGGCAAAGAGTAGAGCTATGCATCATTGTGAAAACACATCATATTAACTAAAATATTGCTAAGGGAAAAAGGGTTAAAATGCAAAGTTGAAATGGAAATGAGCCTTCAAGATAGCATTATTTACTGTTGTCACAGGGTCTAAAAGAAGCTCATGAAGAAGATGGGACGTAAAATTATTGACTTTGCTGGTCATGCTTGTTTACAGTAGGGTGACAATAAAGGACACGGGCTCCTTTGAGGAACAAGTAAATTCAGATCTGCACAGGTGTTTCAGTCTTTGGTGGGTAATAAATGATGAAACAGTGTAGTGTAGAAGTGACATTGTTTTAGGAGGATTAGCTTTGCATCTCCAAAGGCTTTTTGCAGCCTGAAGGCCTTGACAGTCATGGGTTGAGTCAGGGTGGATGGGTATGGTTGTCCTCAGCTACACAGGGAGAGATCAGTGGTGGGCATTCCCAGAATCCAAGTGTCCCATGGCCCATATTCACCCAGCACCCTGTTCTAAGTCCTCAGAAGTTTTCAAATTCCAGCACAGTGAAACAGACAAACAGAAATGTAGCCCTTTTCTACTGAAATGCAAGAAGACAGCATTTCCAAAATTTTAATCAGAAAATATGTGACAGAAATATTAACTACCTCCATACACTTTTTTGGTTGGAAAAGGAGGATACTTCCTACTAGGTCGAGGGCTTGTCACTGTTAGGCTTGACAATTGAGATTGGTCTCAATGACCTTAGTCACCTTATTCTAATCTGGATGGTTCTGTGATTCTGTAATTGGCTGATTTGTGATGTTGATGTCCAGCACTGATACTTCCTTATTTTCCTGCTGTAATGATGAATATGTAAAACCCTTTTAGAGACATGGGCAAGACCTTTCTGTGTGTGAACTCTTTCAAAGTAGTTTCGGAGTTTTCATTTTACCTTGAATATTTTCTGTCTGAGATCTGATAAAACTTTTCTTAATAAAATAAGATTGAATAAAGGGACAGGAGATGTGTTTGTCATCAGCACTCTTCTAATGTAATGAATTTAACAAGTGCCCTGGTTCTAAGTGAATATCATAGAATCATAGAATCATCAGAGATTGGAAGGGACCTCAAAAGATAATCTAGAGGAATATGCTGTAAATGCTTGTGAAATAAAGCAGGTCTGTGTCTGTTGTGCCTTTTCTTTGATTTCACAACTATCTGACTGAAATTTAGTGGAATGTTGTCTCTTTAGCTCATAAGTAGTCAGGGTATTAAAATGTGCAAAATGCAAATAGAATTTGTGCCCCAGTATGCTTTAATTTGATTTGACATTAGATTTCATCTCCTCATCTTTTTCTAATAGCTATTGAAAAGATGTAATTTTGTTTTGAAGTCTTAAATTTTACCTTTGGTATATTCCAATACATGGAAATTGAGGAGGGAAAAGTTATAGTGCAGAGCTGTGGACACATGCAAATTAAGTTTTGACTTTGATTATATTTTTGTACTTGTTATTTGAGATATGCACTCATTCTGTTTTTCTTTGCCATGAATATTTATCCTGATGTCTATCACTAAATAATTACTTGGTGTCTAAAGCTCTTTTCATATGATAGGCATTTCAAAACCTTGATCAAGGTCAATTGTTAAGGTGTCAGAATCTGAAAATTTAATCATCACCAAGAGTAAAATGATATTCAGAATTATGCCTTTAAGAAAAGCCACTATTTACCAAGGAAAGAGTTTTTTATATGTAGTGATCATAGTAATTTCTCAAGTGGGGCATCTTAGAATCTGCTTTGACGTATTCACTTGAGAAAATGGCTGTCTGTTCACTCCCTTGGGAAATTCTGGACAGCTAGTCAGAAAAACAGACAAAATCCAGTCTGATCAACAGTAACTCAGGTTTTGTCTAAAACTTAAATAAACTTGGTGCACTAACCACAGCTTGGTATGCCTCATACACTTGCAATGCACTGCAAGTCCTTGTCCTCAAATGAAACATCCTCAAATGAAAACAAGAACCCACAGTTGCTTTTGTTAAGACTGGTGTGAAACCACACTAGCTGAACTGGTCTTCCATGGAGCCAGACTTCCTTCTAGATGCAACTCACATAGGCTTTAACATTATCTCATGATGCCAGTAGTTCCTGTACATCAGATTTAGTTAGCTTCTTTGACAACTTTTTGAAACAATTTCTGCAATAGCTTGATACTTCTAAAGGCTACTGGCATGCAGCACATCAGTACCTGGGAATCCTGTTTACAATTGCATACAGCAATTAATTTAGATATATAGAAGACTGACCCAATGGCAGGCCACAAGGGTTCATTAGCTGGGTGACAAGACATGAGGTGGGGAGTTGCACATCATCTGATAATGATAGTGTTGCTCTGCAAACAGTGCTGTAATCCTTTATGGTGTGGTGCCTCACACAGGAGCAGTCACTGCAAAAGGCACAGGAAGGTCAATGTCCTAGGGCAGAGATCGCCTATCTAGGATCTCCAAAGCAAGTATAACCTCAATTGCTGCAGTAGTCAAGAAGCAAATGCACTACTCCATGCAGTGGGAATCCGAGGACTGGCTTATCCAGAAGGTACATAGTAATTCAGCAGTAAAAATAGCAATTTGCTGTGCTGGCTGGTTCAGAGCAATTCACACCACTTCCAAAACAATCTCAGCTGCTTAGTGAGTGCTGCTTCAGTTCTTCAGAGGATTTTGTTTATTTTTCTTTGCTATTTTTCTTGATGTTTTTAAAGATGTTCTTCTTGATGGTCATTTCAAGAACTTGACTGAGGAATGGCGCACACTTTTCTTTCAGTGGATACTGAGTCTTTGCACACAGCTCCTGGGTTTTCCAAAGCTCCTGAGAAAATACCTTTGATATATTTTCATGTATTAGAGAAAGCAGGACAGCAGCCATGATGGTGACTGTTGGTTAAGCACCCAGCAAATATCGATGCTACAACTAGCAAACCTGAAGACTACATAGAAAGATGTGGCACTGCCAGTGCTTTAAAATGATTGTACTTATTTATTTATTCCAGGTGCCTAAGGGTGTGCTCCTGTACCATGACACAGGAAGTCCATTTGTAGGAATTCTACATGGGAATCTTCATTCAGATTACTGCTGTAACAATTTTGTTAACATCTTCCAGTGTGATTGTAACTCCTGAAAACACATCTCCGAAGAGATAGATTAGATACTCTGCAATCATTGGAGCGTGCAAAAAGATGACTTCATTTTTAAAATCTATAATCATGAATGGCACCAAGTATTTCAGGAGTAAGGTAAATAGCTCTGTGTTGTTGCAACTAATCTTCAAGAAGAACTTGAGTATAGTAGATTAAAGCTTGCCTATATGTGTGTGTATAGAAATCACCATCACACTCTAGACTGAAGGCAGAATATTAAATTTAGTAGTACACTTAAATAGCATAATGATCCTCCAAAGGAGAAAAACTAAGATCTTGCTCAATCTCCTTTATAACCAACCATCAAAAAGCTGAGGAAGACTTCTTTTAGACTTCTTTTCTCCAAGTTAAAGAAATTAATTCCTTAACTTTTCATTGTACATGCATTCCTCCAGCACCCAAACTGTCTTGGTGGCGTTCTGTTGGACTGTTTCGAATATCTTGCTGGAGCTGAGGAGCATCAAGTTGGCCACAATGCCCAAGGGAGAAGAATAATCACACCCATTGACTTGCACTCAATGCAGCCCTGTATGTAGTTATCATTTCTTTCTCAGTGAGTACCCTTTATTTCAAATAGACCACTTAGGATATTTTCTTTCCCAAAACATCCCATTAAATATATATCAATGGAAGGAGGGGGTGCAAAGAAGGACAGAGAAATACAAGACATTTTTTTCCAAGTATTTTCCTCTAAGGACACAAAGGCAGGGCTAGAAAAGAAAGCTAGGTGCACTTCTGTAAGCATCAGGTCTCTTCTTTACACAGAATTATGTTATCTGAAAATGTGGGCTTTAAAAATGGTAAATACTAAATCCCTTGGCTTGCTTAATGTCATAAAAGAAATTTAACAAACTGAGGGCCCAAATTATCTTGTTGAGTTGTCAGTTTAGACTATAAAGTCACCCTTCATTTAAAATTAATTCAGGTCAGACTACTTGAAATGGCTCCGTGACTGGACTTTTTTCTTATCGTACTGAAATGTTACTAACAAATGCTTGTAGCTTGGAACCTAAAAGCACATCAACAGCCATGAAAGCCTTTCTTCTGAAAAAAAAGTGTTTCATTTTCTTTTGGGTGATTTGTTTTTTTTCTGTTTGGTAGGCATTCAGCCATTTTTACTAGGTCTCTTCTTGCCACCTTAAATTAAATTCATAAAACTGTCAGAATGCAAGTGATCAGAATTATTTTCTCATCTGCACTGTGGTTCCATTGGGAATTTTTTCCCAGATTATGCTATTTGAGCCTGACTATTGGAAACAAAAAAAAAGTATTGCCTGTAGAGCTCCAAATGTGTGATGTCTTTTCCTTCATTTTCCTGGCTTGATTCTTGCAACTTTTTGCCTTTCTGGGAAAATATTGCCACCCACAAAGCATTTTTCTCCATTTAGAAGTTCTATGGCCCCTACTATAAAAGGGTCATGTAAGGTAAAACTTTAAGTTGAAAAGTCAGATTGTATCTCTAGTAGTAAGGAACAAGAATCATATTAAAGAAAAATAGTCTGTTACCTTTCCTCAATCTTTAGTTTACATTTAGTTTGTAGTAACTGAAGCTTCTTGTCTTGGCCATGTAAATTGTTTTGGTATGAAAAAACCAGCCATATGACCCTCAGCCTACCAATGTAAGTACCAAAAGTAGAGGTATTAATATAAAAAATTGGTTTAACATGCACTGGTTTGTGTTTTACAAGAATCATTGTATTCTGAAAGCAAGACCATAACAGTGCTTCCAACACTCATGATTTTATTACAAGCCTCATGACATTTGGTGTTTTTCCTTAGAGCGCCAACTCCTGAAGACATCTCATTACCTGTGATTCTCAGCTTTCATTGAAAGGCAATGCTTTTAGCTCTTGTGGTTGCAGAGAAAAATATGCAAGCCTGAGTCCTAAAGACTTAAATGTTAAAAGGCAAAGGTGAAGAGAAAAACCTTCTTAAATATCAGTTTTTAAGTTAACTCTGTATAGCTATAACTACAAAACACAGATTTTTAGACCTTTGTTTGCTGCTCAAGATTTAAGTCCTGTACTGTTGACTTCAAAGGTGGAAGCTCCACAAAAGTAGAGACAAGGTAGAGAAACAGGGTATTCATAGTAAATAAATGTAGTTTTATATCCTGCAGTATTTCTGTATCTAACAACATAACATAAGAAAATATTAGCAGAATATTGCAAAAGATTGTTCTAATAATTTGAACCAAATTTGTGTTTGCAACTCTTACTTTTTAAAATAGGAAAAATCTTGAGGTCATACACCACAACAAGAGAATCTTTGATTTTGGCTGTGTCTGGAGAGCTGCATAGGAATGATGGAAGAGTGGGCAGAGATAGGAGATGAATTTCATAGATTTACTCTGAAATGTTTTAATTCCTTTTCTTTGAAAAGTTATTAGGATAATTTGGAACCGTTGCCCAGGGAAGTGAAGGTGTTCGAAAGGTGAGTAGATGTGGCACTTTGGGATGTGGTCTAGCGATCATGGAGGTGTTGAGTTTAAGGTTGCACTAGATGATCTTAGAGGTCCTTTCCAACCTTAATGATTCAGTGATTCTGCAATGAGATGGATTTTTAAAAAATGAATATTTAAAAAACAGAATTATCTTTTCCTGCAGGGCTCATTTTCTGTTCTTGGAAAAGAGGATAATACCAATACCATGTGCCCAAGGTGGTTTGTCATGCAACATGAATGGTAACTAAGGAAAAAAGCAAAGAAGTGCACAGCTTGCAAATGATAAACATACAGGAACATATTTTTCTTCAAATACAAACATAGTTCAGGAATAGCTTTTGATTGGAAAATTCATAAATTGCTACAGTCTGTTATTATTTCAACATTTATTCATCCATACATGTTTATATTTTACCAATCAATATTTAACTCGGCTCATGATCTCGCCACATTCTATTTATACTTACATATCTGAATCAGATCAAGTTTTTACAACTATGTGGTAAATTCCAGTCATGCAGTTATGACTTTTTTGTGATTTGCTTGATGAAATAAGTCAGTGAAGCAGATGAACTGAAATAAAAAAAGGTCTCAGAACAATTTCTTGTTAGAAAATGAGAAATTCAAATATCTGAGTAGAACTGGCTCCAAGCAAAATACAGTTCTTCTTTTCTACTAGGGTTTTTCTACCAATATAATTATAGCTTGTTTTTAAAATTGGAGTTGTAGTATAGGCAATGCCAAACCAAACACAGCTGGCTACAGGGTTTTGATCATTTTCTCTGGCCCACACAAAGGTCTACCTACTGTATTTATTACAATAATTTCTCAGGACGAGTCAGAAAAGCCATACTCAGTGCTGGTCGTTAAGGTTCACAAATACCAGTTAGGAAGTAGGCTTTTGATTCCCACCACCTCTCTGTCTTCCACCTCCGTGTGTTTTGTATCTTAAGTATAATGGGAAGGGGAAAAAACACAGGAGAAAACTTTCTCATATGCAAGTGTGTATGTATACATATATAAATCCATGCACGTGCCTGTACATATATACATTTCAGAAATGGCATATTACAGTTCTGTATCCCCATTCTCTCCTGTAGACAAAGGCATTAAAAAATGTGATGGGTGTGTCTTGGTAACCACTGGCAGGTGATGTGCCATGTATCAGCCTGCCACTACAACTCTCATTGTGCTGATCAGGCCAACTCCAGCAGCAACGGCGGGTAAAATCTTACAGTGTTATCCATTCACTGTGTCCACCGTGCTGGGATTCAAGCACGGAGCCTTGGGTCATCCTACTTCCCCTCACAAGGGCTCAGAGGCTGCAGCACCCTGAAGTGTTTTTGGGGACTGCCTACAGGCTCTATGTGACACATGGCTTGCACACGTTGGGCTGAAATTCTTACAGAGCCACTTGCATCCCAGTGCAAAAATTGTCTCTATTTCTCTGTTATTTCTATTCAATCTCTATGTCTACTTCTTCTCTATTTCTGTTTTCCATTTCCCCTTACATTGTTTTGCACTCAGTGTATTAACATACTGGGGTTTTCTCTATTAAATAAACTTTGCAACTACATTTCCAAGTGGTTAATCCCATTAAGTTTTTTATTGGATTTGAAATGGATTTGTCAAGGAACCAGTATTGCTGCAATTTATGAATGCATGGCAACGCCTTTAGGAGACAACTGTCTCTGCATTTGGAACAGGAAATGTTAAATGGGAAGTGAGAGAGAATTTGTAAGATTATTTTCCACTACTGAGAGCTTTCAAGAACTTGATCTGAAAAATAGATTATTCCTTTTCTCTTTCAGTCCAGTAGACAGTGCTATAATTTTTAAAGTAGAGATCACATGGAATTGAAAAGCCACTTTACAAGCTTGCTTGGGGTATTACAGAGCAAACAAAATTTGTCTATGAAAAGTTTTTAAAATAGAAAATAGTTTTGAATTTTGGATAAGTTGTGGCTCACTTACTTTCTTATTTTTTAAACAAAGTTACAAAATAGATGCTGTCCCGAAATACCCTGATCTGCAATGATTATACTCGGTCTTGTGTGGAGGCCTGGCACTATTCCTTTGCATCATAGTTTAATGATTTATTTTGTTTGGAAAGTAGCTGTGATCCTGAACTCGTTCTTATTTAGATCCAAATGGCTTCCATGGGAGCTGGTTTGGGCCCTGCAGTTTTTGTGTGATTAAAACAAACCTGCTTTGTATTAATGGTACTGAGTCCAGGGCATGGTCTTGGGCAAGGAGTGGTTATGTGGCTGTCATGTGAAATACATTTTTATTCTTAGGTAGGGCTGCCTGAAGATGCCTTGAGGTAGACCTCGACTTCCTTGCCTGCTTGCAAGATCAGGTAGAAAACAGCTCAGTCACCCCTGAGCAAATGCTTCTCATTCTGCCCCATTAGGTTAGAAATCTCTTGTGGCAAACTGTGTGGGGTAGGGCAGGAGGGAGGAGATGTGTAGCTAGGCAAACCCCAGTAGTGCTGTGGCTGTGGGGCAGAGCAGGCTCCAGCCACACATGTATGTGAGGTTCTGGGAAGGACTTGTGTGGTGCCAATGTGAGAGACGGTTGTTGTTTAGAGGGACCTTCATTGAGGACAGATCCAAAGGCTGAGGCTTCCCAATCCCCTCAGTGGGCTCCAACAGAGTTGTGTACAATGCGCTGATTTACTGTTGGTAACATTTCTTCATTGCCTGTCCCTTGGGTTGGATTATATCATCATGTCAGGGCATTAACCTAGGGCTTGTGCATCTAAATTTATTTTGCTTTGGGTTTTCTTCTCTTCTAATATTACAGCTCTAGTTTATAAATATTCCATTTAAGGAGCTATTTAGCAGTAACAACATTCCTGAGCTCAATCCAAGAACTGAGCTAATTACAGCTCCCCTTCAAAATTCCATCTCCTCTCCCCCTCCCATGGCCTTCTCTCCCCTGTGGCCAAAGAGACTGAAGATAATAAGCAGTAAAAACCTCCTACCTAAACAAACAGATTAATTAATTGGATCACTGTATCTGTCAGATTAGTAAATCCCAGTCTTGCAGTCCTTATTTACATGAGTCACCCTCCTGAGTGGAAATATTTGTGTAATTAATACCCTGATGTTTAAAAATTAAATTCAAAACCTGTAAAAGACAGAAGTGCTTTCTTAGTGTCTTCCATAAATGGGAAAAGGAAGTGTCACAAGTAATCTGCTTTAGCTACTCATTAGCTAATTAAAGCAACTGGTGATAAAGATACTAAAGAAAGTTGATTCTCTTTGCAACTGTTTAACTGTTGCATTAATTTTTCACTTTTGCATCCAAGAAAAGCCGTGTCTTAAAGTATCCTTGGAAAAAAACATCTCTGTTTATAGTCAGCACAGTTCCACATTCTTGGTATATGGAACACCAAATGTCCTGGGATAGCCAACATCCTGGCAGAGAGCCATGCATCTTATTATATGGTAGGAGAGCCAAATTTCCTCCTGCACAGTATGTCTATAAATAAAATGCTTCTTCCACAAGCAATTAAATGAAAGCGTTTTTCCAACCAGCATGCAAATACAGGGTTTTTTTCTTATAGTAACTAATAGCCAATTTGTACTATTATTTGAAAGTCAGAATTGTTTTAATGATTATAATAAAATGCCTTCTGCCTGGCTTGCACAGGGCTGTAAAAAAAGATGCAGTTCTAAACTGACATTACTTCATTTGTAAAGGACCTGGCATAAAGAAAGGATCCTTCGACTGTCTGTGATTAAAATGTTAGATGCAGGTCTTGGCAGGAATTTACAGTTGATTGTTAAGGGTTGCCACTCTAGCCTTTAGACTTTGTTTGCACTGAGCCTGTAACCTCTTCGGGCTATTTGTGCACTTTATTTGCACACCACGTAGCAAAATAGTGCCAATTTTTTTGTCAGTGCCTCTAAGGAATTGCTAGAAAATGAATTAATATTATACAATCCAAAATCTGCGTATCGGCAAACTGTCACTGAACTGCTCTTACCTGTCACGCTTATTCAGAATATATAGTTGCTTTGGTAACTTAAATGTACTCTAACAGTAGAAAACATCTTTACTTTTTAGTCAGGCTGCTGTTGTGCCACAAGGAAACTAGAGCAGCACCGCTGTCTTAGGCTTCCATTACTGATGTAACTAGAATAGTCCCTCATGTAAAAGTTATCTTATTATGTGACTTGTTTTTTTCACATATGGAGTGACTTATAGACCTTCAAGAGCTTTCTTCTGCTCCTTCCAAATCTCCCCTCATCATCTAGAATATTTAGATAATGTATTGCTTTTTCTTGCGCTTTAGTGTCTGAAAAGATAAAAGTATTTTAATTTTTCCCCTCTTGATGAAGGAAGATTTCAAGATAATTTTTCCTTTTCTCTCTGAAATAAAATTAGTGCGGCTTTTCCCTTTTACTTCCTTTCTCCTCTGTTATGAAAGCTCTCTGATTTCAGAATTCAATGGTAATAGAAAAAAATTGTATTTCTCACACAAAACTACTTTCAGAAGGAAACACTGCAGTTGTATCCCATATGGGGAGAACTTCTTCATCAAGAAGTTACAATATTTAAGTAGAACTGGAAATGAGATTGCTCTCATTATAGGTAGAGACATTATTAAAATCAAGAGCTTTGTAAAAATGCTGATTATATTATTGAACAGTGGAAGGAGTTAATATTTTTCTTGCTATTACTTTATGATGAAAACCAGTGGTTTTAAATGAATTTGGATCCAGTGTGTGCAGAATAGCTTCTCTGTCAGTTTGTTTGTGCCTCCTGCTTTGAATGACAATCAGGAAGGTATCATACATAGATCCAAGCAGGGCCATCTTTTCTGAAGACAAAGTATGTTCTTAAATAATAAATGATCCTGGCAAGTTGTTTATTACCAGCAGTTAATGATCTGTTTATTAGTTAAAGTCTGTGGCTGTTAACACTCTAACAAATCAGTTCACTCTGTTAAACATCAATTTTGAGTGCATTATTGGTATTAACCATACAATGAACTAAAACTGTTGCAGACAGTTGATTTTATTGCTAGGGCAGAATTGTATAGTAGGAAGCAAAGGTGTTCAATAGGATACTGGTGTTCTTGAGTAGAAAACAGATTAGGTTACATTTGTTTGTACTGATTAACGACTCGTTTTTATTCATAGTGAATGTGTATTCTCTTTTCCCAAATGTCTTTCAAGCAGGCTCAGTTTAAAGTCCTAGTCGCTGCAATTTCCATGTTTTTAAGAGTGTGAGGATTACATTTGTTTGCATGCATACAGTCTGGGAAAAAAATAAAATGGTGGGCTTAAAAATTAACTGGTAGAAGGTGTGTGGGATGAATAACATGCTTAAAAAAAATTCCTCAGAAACCAAATACTGCTAACACCGCTTGTTTGCCTGAGCAACTGGCACTAGATCAACTGGTTTTCCAGACCAGTTGCAGCTACTGGGAGGAATAGGCAGAGACAGAGTTTGAAGATTCTGTTGTTGGCTCTGTGTTAAACTGTGCTTCACTTACATCATGTTAAAATCCCACAAGTGTCTTTAACATAATAAAGTTCCAAATGGAAGACTGGGGCATTAGGTGATCTTGATGAGAATACTTGGTTGAGTGGAATGGCGCTCTACAGGGTTTTGGCTCTGCAAAGTCCCAAACCATAAAACACACGTATTGCAATTTTGCATCTGATCAGGAAACAAAGCTGTAAAAGTAGGTTCACTCCTAGGGCTCAAGCAGAGGTAATAAGTCTGGAAAGGCTGGATAAATAGGTGTGAGAATTACATTCCAACCCACAAACTGGAGAGTTCAGATCTGTTCTTTCCATTTTGGCCCACTTCTCGTAAAAGGTAGCTCTGATACTTTCAGCATTTAGAAATAATCCACTGATACACTAGTAGAAACTAATCCCCAAAAGATTTTCTCTAAAATGTACCCGAAATATTTTTTTCTCAATCTGCTTGACAAGTAAACTGTTCTCATGGGTTTTTTTTCTATATTGGATTAATTGAATTGATGCAAATCCTTATACAGGCAGTGTTATTTGTCTCAGTTCTAGAATGGCTAGTTCTGATTTAATTAGAATTGTCCTTAATTTAGTCAAACTCAGCTAAAATAAACATAGTTAAACCAGGAATGAGCAGTTCATAGCACTCAGCTAGTGTAAAGGTGCATTCTTAAAATAATATTGTAAATTAAACTACATTGATTTTATGTTGATGATCTGCAACTTGAGGTAGAACAAATTACTGGGATACGTGTTGTACCACCACAGCTGCTGCTGCAGTCTAAAAGGTCAGTACAGAAGAAGAATTCAGTAACACAAGTGACACTTTGGACCCTGAACAGAGGGATGTCTAACAGAACTTTCTGTAATGGTATTAAACTGTTGGGCTCTTTTCATGTTTGTCAACCTATTTACTGCCCTGTGGAAGAAGGAATAGGAGGACCTATTCCTGTTCATACCCAGTGTCAACAACAAGATACTTTCCATAAGAGTAAGTACCTCTTTCTTGGGAGCTTTAATTACCCCAGAGATCCTGTGGTTTTCATCTATCCCTGCAATTAGCCAGTTATCCCACAGGAAGGTATTTGCAATGTAATCTGAATTAAAACCTAAGCCAACTCCTGTTAAAACCAAAGGTGCTGAAGATTTCCTGAAATTCTCTTGCTGCCAGTTAGGTGCCAGTGCAGCTTGTTGAGGAGCTTGAACTTCTTTAGGGGCTTGAATTTCTTCCCTATGCAGCAAACCTGTCACACAGAGCTCATCTAACCTTCCTCAGAGCAGTCCTAGAAAATGAAGCAGCAACAGAGCGAAAGGAGGTGAGCTCAGCTCTCACTCCTGCTAGTCTGTGGCACAAATTTCCCTGATAGCCTCTGGCAGCACGGAATCACATTTTAATCTTGCAAAGCATGTGGAGATAATAGGCCAGTGATTTGGAAACAATCTTAACTGAAGTAACAGCCCTTGAGGATTCCTGACTGCATCTGAAAGCTCCTGCAGTTGGCATTTCAAATCTTTTAATTTCAGGGTCCACTGTAACCATAGCATGATTATGCAAAATCAGAATTATCCAAGGAGGAAATCTCTGGTGGTTGCTGTTTGAGCTGATTGTTATTGCTATAAATAGGGATGCACTGAAACTTGCTTCTTGTCTGCAACGTGGTGATCTCTGTATATGTTTATATGTGTTTATATATTAAAGCCCTATGGTGGATGGCATGAATGTTAAATGTGTTTTTCTTTCCTGACCCGAACAGTTTTTACTGCCCCTTACTCTACCCTGTTTATACAATGCCACATATAGCAATGAGTGGTTTTAATAGAAAAACCTCAGAGTGTTTCTAGTAGTACATATTTTTTCTTATCAGCGTATGCATCACTATGCAATGTGCAGCCAAGGGCTCACACGATAGACTCTTCCTGTACTTTTTCTTTAAGCTGTAAGAGCAAGGCTCCACTTAAATCGTACTAAGTGAACATTGTAAACGGCACATCAGAGAAAAACATGTGTTTTTCCAGTCAGGCTTGTGAGTGTTTGAAATCTGCCCTCAGTTTCAAGTGATAGGTAGAGAGAGATCAGGCTGGCAGAGCAGAGGGGGGTAAGAGGTTAGTCATATAGGCTGGAGGTGTCACTGTGACTTGAGCAATCCAGAGGATAAGGAAATACGTAAAATATGCAACTTTACATCCTATCTTTGTATGTTCTTTCCTTTTATTAGTGTCATTTTTATTATTGCAGTAACTCTCAGTACAGAATTTTTCGCATTCAGTAACAGGGCAGAAAAGTCAACTGCAGTTTCAGAACTAATGGTGTTACTTTTGTAATTACTTCATGTTTCCCTCTGGATTTTCACAGAGGAGTGAAACCATTCAATCAAGAATGATTTCAGAATAGATGTATTTGTGGAATTGCTGTGCATAGACTATTTCCTGGTTTGCCTGAGAAGACTGAACTTTTCATTATTCCTCCTTTGAGATTTCACAACATGTGACAAAACTGTGTATGTAACCCACAGAAGTTAGGACACAATCTAAAGACTGCCTGTACCTCTCTCTTTGAGAACAGACCATGGCTTGCTAAGATGATGTTTGTGTTAACCACAGCCAGTTCTGAAATCAAGGCATTCTGTGCTGAAGAAAGTCAAATTTCTTTCAACATAGCTCTTTAGAGAGCTTGATGTTCTTATTTAAATCATCTTAAAATTAAGAATCCAGTTGTGGGAGCCAGATTATAGACTAGGGAATATTTGTACAAAATACTTATTCTCTGGTTTCCCTGGATGCTGCTAATGTTTCAACATTGGACAGTCTCCTTTTGCTGAATTAGGGCAGGCTGAGGTTAGGAAAACCTAAAATTAGTGGGATTTAAACTCTAATTGCTAGACGAAAGCATTCGTCATCTGGTGACTGATGCTTTAAGAGGTTTTTGTAAAAAACATATTTTACAATCAAAGGAGTCCAGAACAGTGCACTACCTGCTTTGGACAGATTGAGAATATGGATATTGGAATTATTTTTTGTGACACAGGTTTCTGAAAGTTCCCTCGAACACTGGAAAGGTTTCTCTAATGTGTATCACAAAAGAATGTGTACATGCTAGAACTCCACCATCGTGGGTTTTGCAATGCCTTAAACTACACGGCTAGATAAACTTACACAGAGATGTCCAGATTAGCAGTGAAAACAGGTAGATGTTGCTGTCACCAACTGCTGCTTCAAATCTGTTTTCACACCCTGCTCAAAACAACAAACTTGGTAATGACCATGAGAGAGTACTCAGGTAGAAAGAGACTTGGGGGTACTAGTGGACAGTAAACTTTGCATGAGTCAGCAATGTGCCCAGGCAGCCATGAGGGCTAATGGCATCCTGGCCTGCATCAGGAATGGTGTGGCCAGCAGGGAGAGGGAGGTTATCCTCCCCTGTATTCAGCACTGCTTAGACTGCACCTGGAGTATTGTGTTCAGTTCTGGGCCCCTCAGTTCAAGAAGGATGTCGAGGTGCTGGAATGAGTCCGGAGAAGAACAATTAGAATGGTAAAGGGCCTGGAAGGTAAGCCCTACGAGGAGAGGTTGATGGAGCTGGGTCTGTTTAGCCTGGAAAAGAGAAGGCTCAGGTGTGACCTTATTGCTGTCTCTAACTGTCTAAAAGGTGGTTGTAGTCAGGTGGGGATTGGTCTTTTCTCCCTGGACACTGGAGACAGGACAAGAGGTCACAGTCTTAAACTCCACTGGGGGAGGTTTAGACTTGACATTAGGAAAAGTTTTTTTCACTGAAAGGGTGATCTGGTTTTGGAATGGGCTGCCCACGGAAGTGGTTGGGTCACCATCTCTGGAGGTGTTCAAGGTTAGGCTGGATGAAGTGCTGAGTGGCATGATCTAGATGTTAGATGTTAGGTTTACTTGATTTGTTTTGTTGGACTGGATGGTATTTAAGGTCTTTTCCAACCTTATCATTACTGTGAAGCTCAAACATCTAGAACAGCAAAACTGAAGTACAGACTGTGACTGTGACAGCTGTTACTGGAGTAAAAGTTGGAGTTCTGAAAAATCTTTGAGTATCGGTTAGGATTGCACAAACTCACCTTCTTTGTACACTGATTTTCTTGGTTAGATCTGTTTCAGGCTTTGCAACAGGCTGCCCAGGGAGGGGTTTAAATCGTCATCCCTGAGTGTGTTTAAAAGTTGTGTAGATCTGGAGCTTATGGACGTGGTTTAGCAGTGGGCCTGATAGAGTTGGGTCTTAAAGGTCTTTTTAAACTGAAACGATTCTCTTATTCTTTGACTCAAAATGCCTTGTACCCTCAATAGGTTTCCTCAGTGTGGTAGCTAATGCATATTTACTACCCTGAGGTCAAAGTACAGGGAAAAACTGGCCTAAGACATGCTGATACCCATCTATCAAAATCTGTGCATATTTAATCCTTGAGTCATTTGCTCCTGTACATTGATGTATCCGCTGCAAGAGGCACAGTGGGGGAAAAGTCCTTATTCCCTCTTGCTGAGAAGACTTTATCAAAGGTAAAAGTCATGTAACAATTCATCCTTGCTCTCACAAGCGCATCATGCCATATCAGCACATGAACAAAGGGAGAAATGGAAAAAGGAACTATGCCCGACTTCTGGCTGTTGTATCATGTTCTCTTCTCTGTTCCTGCTCAGGAATTATACCTAATTGCACAGCACGCTGCCCTCCTGAAACAGGCATCGGGCCCAGACCATGATCTTGCATATCTTACTAGATCTTTCTAACAAATCAGTCAAGAAAACTTAGAATTTACACCACCATAAAAGAATAGTTTCCTTTCAAATGAAAAAGTGGAAGATTTGAACTGCATAGAAGCAATGCTCAAGAATTAGAAAGAAATATTCAATCAATGGGCAAAGACAGCTGCAAATAGATAAATACTGGCATAAAATTCCTGATTCATCTGAGTAAATTACATACTTGTTGCCCCAGAATATTATATAATCCCAAATTAAAAATGTTCTTATCTCATTGGATAAGATGCAAAGTATAAAAAGTATATACTGCATGTTGTCTATTATAGGTGATTATGTATTTCAGGACTTCAAAAAATCTAGTGCTGGTTTGAGGATGATTAGTTAGGAAGAGAATAGCTGTAAATTAAACAAGACTTCAAGATAAGCATATCTAACTTTAAAGTTTTCTGAAGACTTTTAGAAGGGTATCATTCTTAAATTTACCAATATTAAATGAAAATGGTTTTAGAAATGGTAAATAGAAACAGACCCAAGCTTTACAATATCATAGAAATATAATCTTTTTACGTCTATCCTCTCTCTAGTGGTTGCATTTCATTCTGCAGATGACCTTTGCTGTAAGTAGGCACACAAAGCATATATTAAGAATTCAAACAGGGTTATATTTTACTAATGATGATGTGGTTTAGTCCAAAGACCTAGATCAAGTCTAGGAGCCTTAGTAGGTAAGTATAACAATTTTTTCACTTCAGTTGCTTCACTGGATGATCCTGTTTTATCTGTGTAATGTAAGCACCAGTCACTGAAACTGACTATAACAGTGATACTATTTATTTCATTAGTTCAAAATATCATATAACCAAGGTAGTAATTTTGTAATTTTTTTCTAGCATATTTCCCTTGCTTACTTCAAATCTATTGTCCTTCGTTATGTATTTCTCTACTACATTTATCACTATTTTTTTTTTACTTTTGGCCATCAATTTTAATATCATTTGCTACATTTTTTAAGACTGTGATACGTCATGATATATGTATCTAGCACACTTCACTCAAAAAAGGTCTCTTATGTTAAAAGTTACATGGCATTTGGGAACGATAACACAACTTATAGCTGGAAGATCCATCTCTGTTTCTTTTCCAGTTCAAAATCACTGGAAATTACCCATCAAACCTCCATAGGTGTTGCATTAGGCACCAGTTCTTGTTCCAGTAGAGTGAAAAATGTTGTACTACAATGATACTAATAAATTTTAAGAGCACCCAAAGCTCTTAAAAAAAAAAAACAAAACAGTTTCACAAATACATTATGCCTATGTTACAGAAAACAATGCAATAGACGTCTTTTGTACAGTTGACTTATTTATTTTCAAAGCTGGCTTTGTAGCTCTAACTCCCTAGAAAAGCCTTTTGAGGCTGTTTGCATTACAAATAAAGAGCTGCTTCGGGTGTAATCTTCCAGAGCTTTTTCAAGACAGGAGAGGTTCTGGTGGCATTAAGTATGTACAGTTTATACTACAAAGAAGGGCTTTAGTCAATGTAATAGTGCTTGTGTAGACTAGAAAGTGCTGACCACACACAATTTCTGTTGATTTGAGTTGTAGCTGTATGTGCTTAGGATCTCTTGTGGTATAAAGTCCAGTGTGCTACACAATGATCCAAAAACATAGTTCAGTCATTGGGAAAAGGCAACTCAACAACAGAGAGCTTAGTTTGGTTTACGTTTGTTAGCTAGGAAAGCTGTCTTCTAGCTTTTTTTTTTTATAATTACCGTACTTATGTAAGTATAAACCCTGGCATAGAAAGAAATCTGATAACATAATGATGCTCAGTATGAGCACAGACTATATATGTTATGTGTAAGCATCAGATACATGTACATACTGCTTATGCACTATTACATATGACTGGGCATGTAACAGAGGAATTAGAATTGGTTGTCTTTACAGAGAAAGATGGTCCAAGCTACCTTTTCTTGGAAGCTTGCAAGTACCCTGCTACAGTATGGTTCAATTTGCAGAAGAAATTTTGGCTGTTGACTGTAGTGCAATAGAGAGCTACTTCTAAAACCTGCGCTGATTGTTGGATTGATTACTGCTGCCTCAGCCTCTACAGCACATCCCTTGACATAAAGCTTTTTCTTAAGGTAGATGTCCAGGTCATCCCATTTTAATGAGTTTAAATGGATTTGATCCCAATATCTTTAAGTATCTCACTCTAACTGCATTTGATAAAGTGTTTTCCCACTGTCCCTTTGAAAAGCACTTCTTTGCAATGGTCCGTACAGTTAAGATTTGGAATCCTCTTAGAGGATTTAGAGGAAAGGTGTTTTTCCTGCTGCATTACTGATTATACCTCTGTTTTCCAAGTACACTGTTCATTAGAATACACACAAAATTTGCAAAATCTCTCTCTTTTGCCTTTGTTCACATTTAAGGAAGCGTTAGAGAGATTCTGCTCAATAAGAGTGAATCCATATCACCTTTTAAATTGCTATGGCATCCAAATTGTCTACAACAGAATGCGCTGATGTTGACCCAATATAACACTGAAAAAATCACCTTCAACCAACAACAAAAGGCGTAGCGTGCCTTGAGAGCTCTGTGTATGATATAAGTGACAGATACAATAAATATGAATGTTACTAGAGTAACAGATTGAAATTAAATAGTTCATTTAAACCTTTTTCCAACTTCAGCTCAGTCCCTACTAAAGCACACAGGAAATAAACATATTGAGCTGTCTGGCACCAGGCAACTATCCAGGTCCTGCTCTGTCTAGCACTGGGCTAGGCTTATCCATCCAATCAACATTTGGATGTTTATTTATGTGAGACAGATATATTAGTAATAAATGGATTTATAGATATACAAAATAATTTTAGTTTAAGAAGACTTGAAACTGAGTGGGTCCACTACTTTTATGAGCTGTATCCTGAAGCCCTTAGCAAGTTCTATTCTCTTCTTCATATGGAAGGTAAAAAACCCAAACATAAAAAAAACACTAATTGAAGTCAATGGGATGCTTGCTGGAGCAAAAACTGCAGAAGAATTAGGAACTGGTGAAATGCAAGTGAACATGCATCTAGATAAGGGGAAGTCAAAGGATTATGTTATATTTATATCCATTTAATGCAATAGTCCAGATATAAAAGTCCGGGTTAACTTTTACAGACCAGAAAGTAAAACAATTGATAGACTTCAGAAGGGATATCTGGGTTTGCTTTATCACACCTATTTGTACTTTTGACAGATTTTGTTCTAAGGCACTAATTTGACAGACAAGGAAGGTCTGTGCTACGTTGAATTCTATTTTCACTAATTCATGTGTTGCTTTCCTAGGGGGGGAAAAAAAAAAAGACAAGACAGAATTATCTTTAGTGCTATGGTTTATCCATTTCAATCAGATAGTGAGTGGTACATTCTCACCTCATTTGCAGTTTCTAATTCCAGCTGGACATTGCTTTTGAAATGTCTCTACTCTTTTCCCTCTTTATACTGCCACTTGAAAGTTGAAATGTAGCAAGAATGTAATGCTAGGTGCCAGTTTTCTGAATTACAGGGTGACTGCTTTAGCTGATCCCAAAAAGCAAGTGTCTTTTTATACCGCATAAAAGCCTGAAATGTTTACATATCAAAAGGCTATAGGCCAATTTCTGTCAAAATTATACATGAAGTTAAGCAGTACAAGCAATTTATTTAAACACTAGTCATTGTAGAAAAATTCAAAACCATATGCTCTTTTAGCAGTTTTTCACAAATGCATTTGACCCATGACTTGGCAAGACATGCATGCTTCATAATTTACTCTAAATTTCAAATCCCCTTGACATTTAAATAGAAGATCTTCATTAATAAAGTTTATATGAATGAAAACTTTAGAAGCTGATATTGTTAGAGGGAAGCTTTAGGGGGAAAAAAACCCAACAAAAACCCAGCCTCGTTTTCAAATGACTGACTTTCCTAATCAGTTCAAGAGAAGTTTATTCTGAGAACAAATTACCGCAATTCCGTATTGTATGATTTTTTTAAAACGTATTTATTTATTTTTTGAAGTAATGATACAATCAATTCGAAATAAACGTCGGGAACTCTGAAAGGTGATCGAATCGCGTTTGAGAGATGTGCTGCGAATTGCCTTCCAAGAGGATTTCGCAGACGGCGATCCACCGAAACCCGAGATTCAGCCCCGTTTTAACCCCCTGCGCCCAGCGGGACCTTCAGCCGAGGACCTGCCACAGGATCCAGACCCGAGGGTGGGGGACACCAGCGGGGCGGGCAGAGCCAGCGCCGGGAATGCGGTGCTGTTTGCATCCCCGGAATTATTCCTTAATACCTTAAAATCATATAATAAAAAAAACCCGGCCGATCTCTCAACAAGCACATTTTCATAGACCAGTGTACGGTGATTGCTTTGTATGAAATCGTGTTTGGGTAATAATATTGAAAATCAGTGCAGTGTTTACTTTATTTCATACCTAACAGCTTGTCTGCCCAGTCCTCTGCTCCTCTTTAGATCCCTCTTTCAACCCATGCTGTGACCATCCTCCAGTAACAAACAATTGCTTAGCAACACTATGCAGCACAATTTGGTTGCGTTTCATTTGTTATTACAATTCACCCCGACATCGTGTGACAGCTGATTGTTTGTTTAACGCAATTTTACGTTTGCGAGGTTAGCGGTGAGTGGATGGGAAATGAGAAACTCACTCCGAGAGCAGTTTTTGCGACTCTCCAAACCGGCGGCTCTGCCCCAAAACCAGCAAGATTAAAACCAATCTATAACAAAGGAGAACTTCCCCAAGGAGATTACAAGATATTCGGGGGAAATAATATCTCCGAATTAGAAATAAAAGGAAGCTTTGAAGTGTGATGGATCAACCTAAAGTAGAGCCTTCCCGATCGAAGGGCTCGTTGGGAAGCCGAGCTCTGGCGCTGTCCCGTCAGTGCGTGCCCCATCGGTTTGTGCAGCTGCTTTCCCAACCCTCACTTTTGCCCCGCGGGGCTGCTCCCAGCTAGGAGAAACCAGACAGACGCTGAGGTCAAATCCCAATGCGAGCTGATACTTAAGCACCCAAGAAATTGGCCCCGGCGGCGAGTTTCCTCACCGCATTAGCCGACCTTCGACGGGTTTATTCGGTTCCCCGAGGGACGGCAATCTGGGGACAGAGTGCCTTGCTTCCTCCCGCCGAGTATTCGCCGTCGAGAACCTCGAGGCACCTTCCGAGAGGATATTCCCCAATCGGCCGGCGAGATTGACGGTCATGCGGCCCCCCTCGGCATTCCCTCGGGCCTGACTCTCCCGGGGGCTCTGGGCCCGGCTCGCCCGAAGGCCCGCTCATGGCCGGGGGCTGCGAAAGCCGGCGGAGAGGTGGCACCGCGCCATGCGGCAGAGCCACGGAAGACGTGAACGCGCATCCCGATGGTGGAATTAAGCAGAGCGCTGCTGTGTGCGCTGTGACCGAGCTACACCCAGCGAATCACCCTAACAAACAAGCCCCAAACTATCCCCAAAGCTCAAGTCCAAACAAACAAATAAACAGTCAAAAAATAAAGAAAACCCTCACGCCAACAACAGAAAAATCCCATAGCTGACAAACAAACCACCTCTCTGTCAAACAGTTTCACTTCACATCTAATTTGCCAAACTTGCTCGAAGCTCGAGTCTAAATCCAAAGATGGAAAGAAATTGATCGGCAAGTAGACTGGAGTAAAGGAAACTACGCCAGTAAATAGTCACATGGCGATGTATTAATAAAGCGATATTTCAATCCTGTCACTCTTTTTTTCTTTAACATTTCTTTTGCTAGAAATAGGGCTGGAGGTTAGATCAGTCTCAGATGCGGTTTAAAACCCCCGAATATGGAGGAAGGGACGGATAAAGATAAAGCGCGAGTTAAGTGCTAACGAGGACATTCTTTGTTGAGGAAAAGTAATGCGCTTCTCATAAACGGACCCTCATGGCTTGTTTTCATTTCATGCGCACAATTTCCTACCTTCTTTGATGGAGGGTTGATGGGGTAAATAGTCTAATCTTATTCAGTTCACCTCCTGTGGATTCCCACTGACAGTCGTGACAGACGAAGTATTCTGCAAATCACAAGAGCCAGCTACCAAGAGAGCCAAACGTCTTAATAGAAAGAATTTTAGGGACTTATACCCAGTCCGTTTTAAATTCACGGAACATGCAAAATATTCTATACACCACTGCGATTCTATAGGCTTTGCTTTCTAAGCTAGAAGATGAAAGATTCTTCTTTAAAGAAGAAAGCAAAAAGACACAAGGACGCATCAGAAGCAAATCGGAACACGTACCAGACCCAGGGATTTGAGATGGTCTTTAACATTTCCACCTCCTGGCTTGTTTAGAAATAAAAAGTGACACCTGTCTGGATCTGAATCTGTGAAAAAACGTTTACAACATTCATGCGTTCTAGTTCCAAGAAGTGACCCAAGAAAAGAGACGAAAAAAAGAAGTTCATTTACTCGGTGAAGACGTTGCTTCACTGTGTAAAGCTTAAATCAGAGGAATGCAATACTACTCAATGCGCTTTCAGTTCTCCGAGCCGGGGGACGCATGATTCAAACTCCGCTAACTCTGCTACAGGNAAGTTGCATGGTTTGTACTGGTTTATTTATTTTAAAAGTACTTTTTAACCAATTCTAACCATAAATAATGAATCCGAGCTTCAGACAGAGGAAATCGCACCCGCTAATGTGAACTAACACGAGCAAAGTAGGTGCATAATAGACGAGGCTAGGAGCTGCTAACCACTTCTGCACAATGGCATTAATAAGATCAACCTGGGCAATTAGCCGGTGCAGCAGAGATCAAGCCTAAATCTGGGGCCTTTCAGAAAAGCTCACTAATGGAAAGGATTACGCTAATTTCATTAATTCTCAATACACCGACCTGGGCTCCTTTCACTCCTTTGTGTAACCCCCACCTCTTCTCCACCAAAAAGGGGAAAAAAAACCCCTAATCTGGTTTTGTTTGTCATCTGCATATTACCAGGAACTAAATCCAGGATGACGTCGCCTGGGTATAAAAAAGGGAAGAGGTTCGGATGGATTATACTCCGAGCAGCCCTCTGGGTTGAGATCAGTAAACAGGCGAGAGTTGAGGGGGGAAAGTTCCAGGGGTGGATCCTGCGCGCAGACACACACGCACACACTTGCGCACAGGCATACACGCACGCTCTGCCCGCAAGCTGCCCTCGGAAAAGTCTCCGCTCTTTTTGCTCCGAGCCCTTTTTAAAAATTCTCAAAAAAGTTTCGATTTCGTGTCTCTTCAG
>VZRI01001308.1:862715-881926 GCA_013397515.1 Upupa epops | reverse complement strand
GTGGTGACCTGGCAGAGCTGAGTTGAAGGCTGGACCTGATGACCTTAAAAGTCTCTTCCTACAGAAGAGATTGTGTGATCCTGTTTGGTTTGGGAGTGCTGGGATTTCGGTTACTTTGTACATGGTGGGATGGGGAAGTCACAAAATCACCCAGCTAAGTTTTTCTCAGGTGCTGGAAGCAGTGAGGACAACAATAACCTACAGTCCCACATGTTTGGAACACGTGAGAGCTGAGTAAGAAGTGTATTTGTGTTACCTGTCTCAAGTACTGAGTTTAATTAACTTTCCTTTCTAAAAGCACTTGAAAGGATGAGAGTTCATTTCAGTAATGAATTGAAAACCAGATTTCCTTCAGACCTCAGATATTTTAATTCACAAGAGACCAGACACTGTTTTTAGTGCCTGGCAAAGGAGGCAGATTCCCTCCAACTGACAAGAAAAGGAAAGTAGTTTAAAATGTAGTCTCAATTAGAATCAAAAAGTACTTTCAGATAGAATCCAAAGCTTTCTGTCTGATGGCAAGTTAATTTATCTCTTAATAAAGGAGGCTTCTCTTACCTGTTCCTTAAACAGCTCCCGCAGTACAGTCATGCACTGTTGCAGCACTTGTTTATCATCCAAGTTCTTAATGGTTGTCACAGCATCTCCAGTAACTACTGACATTAAAATGCTCTCTTTGCCCTGGAATCAAGACAATCATACATGAGGTCACATAGAAGTTGTTAGGTTATTAATTATTTCTTGAAGAGACCTTTTTAATTGCTGTTGACAAAGATTTTTACCAGACACATGGTTGGGCTTGATGATCTCAAGAGTCTGAATGATTCAATGGTATTCAATGGTTTTCAGCTGTGAAAGGACTGTTGTTCTAGAGGAAAGCAGGGTCGATTCCTTGGAATAGAGAGGGAACATTCTCCACTATTTATGGTCAAATTGTTAATGTCCTCTGCTATCTGGTTCAATCAGTCCCTCTTACAACTTCCTGAATTAACTGATAACTTCCTCTCTGCCTATTTAAAGGCTACACCAAAGGAGTAGAAGTTGATGGTTAGTCTTTGTGACAAACCTTTTCAGCTTCAGTTCTGTGCCAAAACTCCACCTCAGCTGCTCTGCAATTTCAAAAGGCAGCAACAAAAAAGGATCTATTTATATATCGATGCTTTGGATTGGCTCAGCACCCAGTGCTTACAAGATTTTGGCACAAGAAATGAAAGCTTGGTTCTACTGATGTCTCCTGCTTTAAATCTGCAGCACAGTAGTTTCCAAGATGAAGTGATTAGAGAAGAGCACACAGACTCTTGACTCTTTTAAAGAATCACCCCACTCTTGTTCACATAAGGCAATTCTGATGTTATGGTGGGGAGGAGAAAACTTCCTTTGTTCAGTAAGTACTGCACTTAGATTCCAAACTGAGTTTCTGAAGGGCTGATAGCAAATACCATGAGCATACGGTACCTCTGGATCCATGTCATAGAAAACACTGAAGAGCCCACGCTGGCTGGAGTTGGGTGGAACGTGACCAAAAAAATCAGCTCCTTGAATTTTACTGTCCCAAAATCTATAAGGAAACTGCAAGGCAATCTGGAGAGAAAGAGAGAGAGAGAGGAAGAGGTGAACCTAAAGCAAGTCATACACAAAACTCCTAACTGGGGATCACAGAATCATAGAATCATCAGGGATCGGGAGGGACCTCCAAAGATCATCCAGTCCAACCCCCCTGCCACAGCAGCATCACCCAGACCAAGTCACACAGGAACACAGCCAGGCGGGACTAGAACATCTCCAGAGATGGAGACTCCACAATCCCTCCTGAGCTGCCTGTGCCACTGCTCCAGTACCCTCCATGGGAAGAAGTTCCTGCTGATATTAATAGGGAACCTCCTATGCTCCAGGTGGCACCCATCGCCCCTTGTCCAATCACCAGNAACTGAGGGCACCAGAACTAGACACAATACTCCAGATGCAGTCTCACCAGTGCAGAACAGAGGGGGAGAAGAGCCTCTTTCTATCTGCTAACCATCCCCATTCTGATCCACCCCAGGATGCTGTTGGCCCTCTTGACCACAAGAGCACATTGCTGGCTCTTCTTCTCCTCATTCTTTTTTCCATTCTCCTATCAGAGACCTAATTCTATGAGAGGGTCTCAACAGCATCAGGGACAGAGCAGCCAACAATCTCTATAGAAAGAAAATGACCCATAATCTGGAAGGATTTACCTTTTCGATGACTCCTGCTCCCAAACTATTAATGGCTTTAATTTTCTTTTCCGACAGTGGAGGGTTGAACTGGATGGTGTTGTTCTGAAGAAGGGCCAGTGGTATGGTCACTAATACCTGGAAGGAATGATTAGTCACAACTACAGCAAGAGCCAAACACTGTGCTTAAACCTCACTGCATCCTCTTGGGATTGTTCTTGCAGGGAATGTTCTTGGAGGATGCAGAACAATATTTACGTGACACTTCTGGATTTGCATCTGATTTTTCTCTCCATTAACAGGAAAACCCAGACCTTGTATTCCGGCAGAACAGATCCTCCAGGTCCCCAGTTTTAAGTTGGAGTCTGTTCAATTGCCTGGCTGACCACATGACTGATTGTAATAGAACCCTAGAATCGTCATGGCTGGAAAGGACCTCCAGGATCATCAAGCCCAGCCCTCATCCCAACATCTCCCCAGCCCCTACAACATGGCCTGCTGGTTACACCATCCCTTATCCAGGTCATGATCCTTTTGGCCTTCTTGGCCACCTGGGCACCCTGCTGGCTCCTGTTCAGCCAGCTGTCAGTCAACACCCTCAGGTCCTTTTCTGCCAGCCCGCTCCCCAGCCACTCTTCCTCCAGCCTGCAGCGCTGCTGGGGGTTGTTGTGACCGAAGTGCATGACCCAGCACTTGGGTTTGTAAAATCTCATCCTATTGATCTCAGCCCATGCTCTAGCCTGTCCAAATCCCTCAGCAGAGCCTTCCTATCCTCAAGCAGATCAAACATATATCCTGTGGTCGGTACTGTCCGTCCTAAAATCCCTAGTCTTGCAGCATATCGGGTACCTTCTGTGTTGTCCAAACTGTTCCATCTGCAGTAGTGAGCTGCACTTCTTCACCTGAGTAGTCGATAGTCTGCACCTATAGAAAAAAGTTGAAGATTTATACTGCACTCATGGTCCTCAAAAGATGATTTCCAGAAGTGCTGATACTTAAAGACAGGTTGAAATAATCACAGGCACGAGATGTGCCTGGACCAAAACCATACAGAGATAGGATTGGATGCTTCGGAGCAATCCAAGACAGACAGTGCATCAACATTTTCCACTCACTGGGAAATTCAGCCGGATGTCCAGCCCTTCCGCCAGTTTTTCAATCACAGTAGAGTATCCCACTGTTAGCAGAGTGTGATCTCCTGCAAACTGGGCAAAAAATTCGTTGTGGTCCCATGAGCGTGCTGATACCTGTGGACAGAACACAGTGAGCTGTCTCTGCTGGTGAAATATCATGGGTACTGGCAGACACTCCCCAGTTTAGAAGCCACCCTAGTTCCCAGCACAACTGGAGAAAGAAGACAGGTAGCAGCACGTGGTGATACCAGCAGCAGTGCTGGCAAAACCCAGTGGGTTATTTACCAAAGGCCACTGCACAACTCAGGAATCACTGGAATGAGAATCCTAATACAGGTTGGTCACTAGCGGGTGATTTGTGTCTTGGCTTGGTAGGGAAAACAAGGAAAGCAGTCGGAAAATCCAGGTGGACCACAGGGTATTACTTTCAGTGTCTAGAGAAGAAATTGGATTCTACAGCCTTAAGACTTCAAATATTTCTATTTTTATTTGGTTTCCCAACGTGAAAAGGGAAATAAGATACAAACAAAAGCCCCCTCACTTCAGTGGAGTTATTCCTCTCACTTTGGAGGTTCTTCCATGATACCTCCTCCTCCCATCCCTACAAACTCCTAGCAGCAAAAAATCTGAATCAACTCAAACTGCTACTCCAATGCCAATTCCTATCACTGCACTTGCATTTACTTCATATTCTGATTTTGAAATTGAAGACAGGACAGACTTTAATGTCTTTCCTCTATCCCCAAGGTTGTGTGAAGTGTGAAACCCTAACATGGGCTGCTCTGGTGCAGCAGCACCTGGCAGAATTTTTTGGTGCTTCTCAGTTCAGATCAGATTTGGGGGTAGGTGCACACCAGTTGCTCCATTACCATGGCACCGTTGACCCTCAACATCTTGAAGCCAGGCAAGAGGCCTGAGGAAATAAAGCAGTGTAAACAGCATCATCTCTTAAAATCCGTTAAAACTTCAGTTTGAACCAAGCAGGCTCAGGAAAAATGGAAGTTGTGGAAGTTCATTCTGAAGATACTGAGCAAGGTAGAGAACTATCTCAGTTTTAAACACAGAGCTGAGGAGCAGAAGCGTCTGAGGAATCTTCCACATCTGGAAGAAGAGTAACTCTCCTGTGAATCCTATGATGTGGGCCGGGTCAGATGTGTTCTCAGAGTTACTTCCAGCCCCTCAGAACAGAGCTGTCCAAACTCACCTGAGAGAGATTGCTGCCGCAGGCATACTCCAAATTACTGAGATGGAACTGCAGGACTTTCTCTTCCAGCTCACTGAACTGGATACCAGACTCCTGAATAAAGGCTTTATAGATCTCCTGTATTTTTTCTGTGGAAGAATACGTTTAGAATGAGAACAGACCACACGTCAGCACAAGTCCCGCTGCAGTTCTACGTGCGCAGAGCCTTTTGTGGAGATCTGGAGCTTAGGGATATGGCTTAGGGGTGGCCTTGGGACAGCTGGGGTAATGGTTGGACCTGATGGTCTTGAAGGTCTTTTCCAACCTAAACCATTCTATGGTTCACTCTATCACAAGATTTTCAAACTCACTGTACGACCAAATACAACTGTGTTGCTAGTAAAATCATTTTCTTCAAAAAGGAAATGTAATGGCTTCAGGAAGGGAGAGATTAAAGTGGTTCCAAAGGCATGAAAAACAAAACACTGGAACAGCCCAGCTGTGCTAGCCAGTGTGGACAGGAGAGAAACCAAATGGTTTAGCCTGGAAGGCTTAGAGATCATCCAGTCCCAACCCTCTGCCAGGGACAGCAACACATCTCACCAGCCCAGGTTGCCCAGAGGCCCCATCCAACCTGGCCTTGAACACTTCCAGGGATGGAGCAGCCACAGTCTCCCTGGGCAATGTGTTCCAGTGGCTGAGCACCTATACAGTAAAGAATTCCTAGTATCTCATCTCAATTTCCCCCCTTTCAGTTTGAAACTGTTACCCCTTGTCCTGGCACTGAAAAAAGCCTCTCTCCATCTTTCCTGTTGCCTGTACCAAAAGGCCACAGTAAAACCTCCCTGGAGTCTTCTCCAGGCTGAACAACACGAACTATCTTAGCGTGGAGGTGTTCCAGCCCCTAGTCACCTTCATGGCCTCCTTTGCACTCACTCCAACAGACCCATGTGTACATTGATGGTTGATATTCAGCTTTTCATCTTCTCTGCAGAGCTGCGCTCATTACACAGTTATGGGTATTTCAAGGAAAACACTTTAAGATAGCAGCAGAATCCTTGCAAATAAATCCTGCTTCATTTTTACAATCCAAGAGCTGAGAGGTTTGACCGAGTTCACTGAAGAAGAGAACAGCATTCTCTGAAGAATACTATTCTACAGAACTCAGGTTGAAAAGATCTGGGAGGCTGACGTTTCTGAGCAAGTTCATGTTTTGTGGTTGAATGTTCTTGCTTGCCTGCTTTAAGTGTGGTGGGAGGGACAATTCACTAGCAGAGGGCTTTAATCAGGCTCTTTTCAAAGTCAGATTAGTCAAATACTGCAAGAGTTGTGGCTAGCTGTAGCCCACAGCAGCAAGAAGTGTCTTGAACTCCTGGCAACACTGGTTATACTAGAAAAACGAGCTCATGAGTACAAGATACTACAATTTAACATAAACCTCTGTGAACAGAGCCAACATCTTCACTTTACAATACATCCCCCACTTACCACCAAGAGGAACATCTTGATGTTGGGTTTTATCTTTCCTCCACTCAGAGACAACATCTAGGATGGCATTGAAATGAAAGTCCATACGTTTATCAATAGTGGGATCTGTTATCCTTCCACCTTCCTGGATCAAGTCACATCTCTCCCCAAGTTTGTGCATTGTAATGCCAAGCTAAGAAAAAGACATTTTATTGCTTTTTAAGTATGGAAAAACTAGTGTCTCGCCTGCTCAAAGTTATTTACAGTAAGGTGAACCCCTTAATCCCAGATTTAAATGATGCCACCTTAAAATAAATCCATGACTTTAAATAATTAGAGTAACTCAAACTCTGGCTCTCCTAACACTGGAATACTAGTGATACCAGTACAGCAATTGTCTACAAACTGCTTTCCCCACACTCTCATCCTTTTCTTTATCAGGGATCTCCAGAAACCTCATCTCTGACTTTCCTACTGGGCCAGGTGCTAGTGCAGAGGCACTGAGTCTGGGAATCACACATGATGAACCAGTTTCCTTCACTTCCACCCCACTTCATTCCCTAAATCACCATTAACATCAGTCCTTTCTACAACTCTGTGGTGCCTGATGCCCAAGCAGTTCCCTGCATTCAGGTATTGGCAGGACATCGTCTGCCATACCCAGTCAGTGGAGCAATCATCGGATTATTTGGAATTAAAAGCAGTATGGTGCTCTGGCTGTCCAGTTGGTATCAAACACAACAGAGCAAAATCAGACTAAAGGCAGCTTTCTGCTCTACAGAGTCAGACCAGAGAAAACAGCACAAATACAGCTGACTTCTTCCTAGGACTCTGACTCAGGGTGTTTTCACACACCCTCACAGCTCTCATGGCTGTTGACCATCTCTCAGATCTCTCCTCAAGACGCAGTGATACTCTGAATGAAAGACAACATCAGATGAGCACAAGGGCTGGGCTGGGTGTATTCACAACTCACTGCTCCTCGCCTCGTAACTAAACCGTGGGTTTTAAAACTAAATTTCAAAGCCTTGCTCGTGTTGCTGTAGAGAACTAAACAGCTGTGATAGCACAGGCTGGATCTGCAGGACACTCTGAACACCACCCATACTCATTTCCACTTTGAGAAATCCAGCCTCTGGCCCAAAAATCACAACCAAACCAGCTAATAAATAAGTTGAACTGCAGTGTTCTAGCATCAGCCTTTCTCAGCTCAAAGGAAGTCTGTTGGAGACTTCTTACACCACTACATCAAGAAAAGCAGAAAAAAGTGGTTTCTTCTAGCTCTGTAGCTGGAACCACCTTATCCTTCTCTACATAATGTGTTTGACACCATTCCACAGCCCTTCTCTGTCCCTGGATGCTCTCAGAAAGGCTGTAGCATGGGTCCATCAGAACACACATATTCAGAAGATACTCAGTATTCTGAGTTCACTTACCACACAGTGTTTTAAATGACAGCGTTAAAAAGGACCTCCACCCCTTACTCAGTCACCCCAACCTGCCTGCAACACCCGAGTTTCACTAGTGATAGTGCAGGGAACCCACTTGCTCACACATTAGTGCCATTGGGTTGTTGACACATCCATTGACGATCTGGGCGCCTCTTCCAACCGTGACTCCTTTGAATGTCTTATCGTCCCACACTCGGCCACCTATTCTGTCTTTCGCTTCTAAGATGATGACCTGTAACACAACACAGCCTGGTTCATCGTCACATTTGATCAGACAAAACACCATCAGTTCAACCCTAGACACCTTGTAGAGAAATGTATTCCTGGGGTATTCTGAGAAAAGCTCATTCACACAGAATCACAGAACTATTGAGGCTGGAAAAGGCCTCTAAGATCATCCAGCCCAGCCTGTGACCTGACATCACCATAATCAGATAGACCGGGGCACTAAGGGCCACGTCCAGTCCCTCCTTCAACATCTCCAGGGATGGGAACTCCACCACTGCCCTGGGCAGTCCATTCCAGTGTCTGATCACCCTTTTCATGAGGAAGGCCTTCCTAGCATCCAACCTAACCCTCCTGTAGTAGCTTCAGGCCCTACTCTCTTGTCCTACTACGAGTTGTCTAGGAGAAGAGCCTGACCCCCACCTGTCTACAACTTCTCTTCAGGAATTCTCATGAACCAGGGATCTACATAAATAGGTATAAGCACACAAATAGATCCATCTGGCAAGTCAGATGCTCTCTCATTTCCTTAAACACCAGCCCTGCAAACACTCTATGTGTAAAGAGCCCCACTGTTTTTCTCATGGGTAAAATGATGTCACCACATAGATACCGTGAGATCACACAACATAATCCAGTAAGAATTCATTTTACAAATTAATTAGGATAATTTGTTACAACAGTGCAGGAGATTTTCAATTTGTTGAAGAACACTTCCAAAGCAGGGGGGGGTCTGATTTCTGAAGTAACATTCTGCGAGGTTTCTCACCTTAATTCCAAAGTTGTGCAGCTGCCGGGCTGCTGCTAATCCTGCTGCACCAGCCCCAACAATAATGACAGATTTCTAAAAACAAGATGTAAACAAATAAAAACATTTAGAGCCAAGATTATCACCACACTTATTTTTCTTCTTGCTACAGTTAGAGATACCTGTAGGTTTCAGAAGTGTAGGTGCTCATCCTCTAAAGTAATCAGTGAGATGATGACAGAGCATTAATGTAGAGAAACAATTAACTGTAGCTTTGAAAATACTACACAGAATCACAGAGCATTAGGGATTGGAAGGGACCTCAAAAGATCATCCAGTCCAATCCCTCTGCCACAGTAGGATCCTCTAGATCCAGTCACACAGGAACAGTCCAGGTGGGTTTTAAATGTCCTCAGAGGAGGAGACTCCACAACGTCCCTGGGATACTGAAGACCTTTAAAAGCATCTCTTGATTTCTTTTAACAGAAACAAGATGAAATTATCAAGCCCCGCCTGGCTGTGTTCCTGTGCAACCTGGTCTAGGTGATCCTGCTGTGGCAGGGGGATTGGACTGGATGATCTTTTGAGGTCCCTTCTGATCCCTAAGGATTCTATGATTATCAGTCAGGTAACAGAATCTACTGGAAGTTAGCAGCCAAGAAACACGTTTACCTTGTACAAATTTCAATCCCAGCTTGGGTTGACCAAGCTCTTTTATAAATGAAAAATACACACAAATGCACTTCCTAAACACAAACCAACTCACAATTGCTAGGGGATATCCCACCACAGAACACATTGGTTTGGTCTGTTTCTGTGTGTGGCTGAGCAAGCTGCTAGTCAGAAATGTAGATTTATAGAATGATTTAGGTTGGAAAAGACCTTTAAGATCACTGAGGCACAGCTTTTGCAAACCAGTACAGAACAGGAGTTTCCTCACCCATGAAGCACAGGTTTGTTACAAGTTTTTGCCAGGACACCCCAATGTATTCTGTGTTTTCCACACAATTCCCATCCTTTTGAAAAGCTCGTAAGCAGCACAAATCCATAGGGGCAAATTCCATAGGGCAGAGTCCCAGGTTTAGGTTGGAGATGAGAAAATACACATGATATGTTTGCTGGGAGATGTTATTTTTACACAAATGGATGGAACAAGCAGGTCATGAGCAAAAAATAAAACAAACAAAACCCTGTCAGGTAGTTTTATAGCACCAACAACATAGGAATAATTCCAGCAACTTACATTGTGGTATTCTTTAGGAAGGAGATACTGGTCAGGACTGACTGATAAGATCCCTGTATTAATTAGCCCTTTTCTTGTCATAAAATGAAGTATCCTCTCCATCTCCTGCACACAGCGAATGCGCACGAGTCCCCGGACAATGATGTGGTGGATGCATTTTTGAGGGGTAAGGGCCTCCTGCAAAGGAGAAACACAGAACAGAAAGTGCTGATTTCACAGAATAATCTTGGTTGAAAAGGACCTCCCAGATCCCTCGAGTCCAACCATCCCCACACCAACAAAAACCTCAAATACCTAGGAGACTGACAAACACAACCTGACCCCCTTCATGCTGCCACTCGAGCAGGGCGTGAAGCACCACAGCTACACGGTTCTTCGACCCTGCCAGTGCCTCCCCACTCTTTCTGGAAAGAATTTCTTCCTCAGATCCTCCCCTGCCTCAACTGCAGACCAGTGCCCCTGCTTCTGTCAGCAGGCACCAAGGAGAAGAGGCCAACACCCACTCCCCTACAACCTCCCTTCAGGGAGTTGCAGAGGGCAAGGAGGTCCCCCCTCTGCCTCCTCTTCTCCAAACTAACCCAGCCCAGCTCCCTCAGCCTCTCCTCATAAAACTGGTTCTCTAAACCCCTCATGAGCTTGGCAGCTCTGCCCTGGACCCATTCCAGCATCTTCGTGTCTTTCCTGTCATGAGGGGCTGAGAAATGAACAGAGTACTTGAGGCCTCACAAGGGCTGAGTCCAGGGGCACAATTTCCTGATACTTGGGAATTTTTCAAGTAATCACATAAACCTTAAACTGTAAACCAGGTAAAATTTAATCATGAATCAGGTTTCTGAGAGCATTTGAAAAGCCAGTCTATAATATTCTCTCGCCAACCCCACAGAGTGCTCCATTACTACAGGAATAGTAGTGAAAGGCATCCCTAACTGCAAAATCCATCTGCCCAGTGGCTGCATGGCAGTGACATTCCAGTAAAATCCATTCTAAATTAAAAAAACCCCTAGATCACTATCTAAAACCTTCACATACACACAGACATCAGTATCTGAACGCTTCAGTATGTGGAAGTTTGGCCCTGAAGGGAGTGTTCTGGAGCTAGCAGAAGTAAAAAGACAATGATTTCCCTGACTAACAGTCACAGGAAACAAAAATCAATCACAAAGCACCCCCAAACACTGTTCAGTCATGTTCAAGCAGCCCTTGAAAAGAGCTGGGAGCATTCAGTAGAGTTTTAATACTTGCAGAACTTTTGTGTTTTACTGCAGAAGCAGCTCCTCGGCCTGAAAACTCAACAGCACCCAAACCATCCTCACAAAACAATCAGCTGATCTTGGAAGGAATTTTCCAAAGGGTTGGAGCAACTTTTTCTGGTGCATAAGGAAACATCAGAGTCCAATCCCTAAGAAGAGAGTCCACATCCCAAAACCAGAGCTGCTGTTTGTAAAGACACAAATGAACACTCAGCACCTCTCACCTTGCAGTTTGTGTACCACAGAGCCAAAATCAGGTTTCTCAGAGCCAGGTACATGGTTGGGTCTCGTGAATATTCTGGGAACTCATAGAGCTCATCCAGTTCCATGACATCTGGCCTCACACAAAGTGCTTTCCCACATTCATTAGGCTGGTAGAAAGGCTGGAAATACTTGTTCAGGCCCGGAACTGCAGAAAGACACACCAAGAATTAGTCATATTCCACCAGATCTTCATCATGTGCATTGACCTCACAGACAAACAAGAAACGAAGCTTTCCAGCCTCTAGCCATCTTCAGAACGATTTCATTTATGTTGCTTTCCCCTCTCTTACACTCTAGGCTCTGCAGTATTAACTACTGTCCCAGTGGATCAGTCCATTGGACATATTAGAGCTTTAAGTTTTGTCACTAAGTGTGCTCGATACCACGATGAGTCCAACAAGGAATGGGAGCTAAACTCCAGTCTGAAGTTGAGCATCACAGGCTTGTGCAGAACGCTAAACCCCTCTCACCTTCAGCTCCCAATACTGCCCAGAGTGAGTAGTAATCAGAGTGAGTAGTAATTAAAAGTAATTATCTTCCATGTGCAACACTAGGAGTTCTGTGTAAGGAAGGTTTCTGTTTGTTAAGTAGGGAACTACCTGTTGAACAGACCAACACATTTATTTTCAGCACCTAAGGAGAGCAAAGCCCACTAAGACAACACAGAAGCTGAACCTTTCTCAAAGCACCCTCTGAGTTACCCTTCTTCACACCTGACCTACTCTGCAGCCTCAGTAAAGAAAATAACCTAAACAGAATCTGAGAGCTTAAAGAAATCAACTCCTTTCCTCCAAAACCCCAGAGGTCCACGACATCAAAACTTGCAGCTTTGTGTTTCATTTTGATAACTCTTCATTTCCTCAAGCACGCAAACAAGCTCTAGGTACCCACATACTGATCTCCCATTGCTCTGAACAAATGAGAGGTGGTAAAAGAAAGCAAAAGCCTGTGTGGTCTGTACTGCTCCCTGAAGAGATGCCACGCGACATGTATTACCTTCATCTTACACACGAGTTAACTGCATGAAGGAAGCAGAGAGGGAGTCACCCGGAGAGTGTGTATTAGTGCTGAGGACTGAACTGGTGCTCCTGAACCAGGAGCACTCTGTGCCTTATAAACTTGGGTTATAAGACAAAAGTTCACCACACCTATTTAAGCAACAGAGCCCTGCAGATGGCCCTTACCAGTCACATTAGGCACGCTCTTTAAGTGCTCTAACTTCACAAGGTTGGATTCACCAGGTAACCGATTAGTGCTGGTACAGGATGGACTCATGCCCACGCAGTCTGGATAATATGCAGCTAGAAAGGGAGCTGCCACACTGTCTTTCAGCAAAGGAGGGAGTATGAGCATGGAGTACCACCAATGGTCTGAAACTTCAGCCACTCTCTGGCCAAGCGGAGAAGTGAAGGAAAGAGGGGAGAAGAGAACACGTCAGTACTTGGAAAACGTTGGAAAATGAATCCATTTCCCCCCCCACCTCCAAAACTGAGACCAAAAAAGCACTAGAAGTACCAATCTCAGAATTGCAAGTCATAAAGACATTTTCTCTCCCTCTTTCCCCTTCCTCAGCCTGACACAGAAAACCTGTAGCTTTAATTTCTTCCTCAAAAATGGAACTGAAACGCCACAAACTCCACAGCCACGTGGAAAGCAGACAGATGAGACATGCCATGACAACACATCTACACCTTCTCGGGGCCTTTATGAAACATTTACCATCGTTTGTCATCCAGAAATCTGAGCTTGGAAAAGCCTGACTGCTCAATTTAATTGAGATTTCTGCTATCCCCATCAAAGACCTTCTAACACCCTAACAAACACTCACAGTCCGGCTTTAATTTACAAATCATACATGTGTTAGGGGAACAAAACCACAAAGCTGCTTCTACAAGAGTCCACAGCAAGCTTGAACGTGTTTGCTGGGATGGAGGCACCTCAGGTGCACTGGTCAACACGGCCTTACCGGACATGACATCAGATCAAACTGAAGCTGAAATGCAGTTACGTAACCATAAACCCAGTGAAACACCACCACAGAGCAAGTCTAGTTTTGTGTTAGGAGAGAGAGGAGAGAGAAAACACTTTCGGATGTTCTCTTGCAGTCTTCAGAAAGAGGAGACTATCTTTCCTACAGATAGAAACCACCTGGAAGACAGGGAGGTTTGAGGATAGGGAATGGCACTTGACAGCTAACAAGTGAATGCTGCTCTGCCTGATCACAAATGAGAATTAGGAGTGAACTTGGAACCACTGGCCACAACACCACAGCCACCTGAAAGCTAACAGGTCTCGTAAGGGAGAGGAGGAAAAAGATGAGGAAGCAGAAGGCCCCAGGCTCTGTTGCAAATAGTGTCTGACAGTTTCCTGAGCACAACGCATTGGTTCTGCCCTAAGTAACCAAAGAACCAAGGAAAGGAAAGAAGTAGTGCCATGCTTTAGGATTGCTCTCACGGTCTAGGACAAAGGAGGAGGAACAGCCACTACTCACCAAGTCCTCAGGCATGGAGCACTGGTCTGAGCCCTCAGTCTGAAAGAAAAGTGAACAGCATGAGAGCAACTCTGAAGCTGTACAACAAAAAATTCAACATAAACCAGCAGTTTGTCAATGGCAGAGTTCTTTCCACTACAAAAAATACAAAGCAAAACTGGGTTAGGTTGGAACACGGAGACAAATGGAGAGAAAAGAAGTGATTTCATAGAAAAATCCGGAGACTAACTCACATTTTGTTAGTCTAGATTATAAAAAATATTCTCTCACTTACTACATTTTTATCTTATCTTCATCAAAGTATTAAGATCAAACGTTGCCTCTTGTGACTTTCACACAGGCAGTATGTTTTTAACCACACAGACTCTGTGGCACTATAAGGACTCCTACAAACCGCAGGAGCGATCATCATACCCAAGCTGAAAGTTTTCATGGAAAGCCCCATAAGGGATCTGCATAAAAGCTCATTGAGCTTTCAGTAGCCAAGTATGGCTGGACAAAACCAAACTAAACATTTTGGGGTACAGATTTTATAATCCACTGCACAGACAGATACTCCAGGTTCATCTTTCTTGGTATTTCCAGTCTTGAAACAGTAAGTTCCTGTAGGCCTGTTGCCACGCAGCTCTCCAGGCCATCACACAAGCATTTTGACATTGGAAACATGAGCAAAAACTATGAGCAAAACTCTCTGGCGCTACCTTGGTGGAATTGTTCAGCTTCATACCACATCTGTAGGTTTTTGCTATCTGTGGTGTCAGCTGGATTTCCTTTGTCAGCTGACGCCATTTACCACAGTCTGGCTTCGTGCACTGCACCTACGAGCGACAAAACAAGATGTGTTTGCACTCATTGCCGTCTGATGGCAGATAAGATGAATGAAGCAGAACTAGCCAACTAAAAGGAGAGAGATGGGAGGATGCTGTCAAAGATAATTGTTAACATCTGTTCTCATGTAATCCTCAGGTGCTAAGTGAGACATTTGCTATCCAGGAACTGTCCCCATCGCCTGTCAGATTGACTTTCTCCACAGAACCTAACTCCAGAATTAACTCAACACCCAGTTGCTACGCTCTTCAGTGGGTTTTGCAAGCACTACTTCAAAAACACATCGTTCACCACTTCAAAAATAACAACAAGAAAAGCCCCAACCACCACTACAGCTAACTTCTTCCATTCCAGTCTCTCTTCTTTTGCTAATTTTACCAGGGAAATCTGTCTTGGAAGTCTCTCACACTCGTGCTTTCCCATAGCTGACACACTCCCTTTTCCCTGCCAAGTCTCACTCTGCCTGAACATCCCACAGCCTAGCTGCTGTGACAGAAGGTTGTTCTCTGTGGAGAAAGCCCTCAGCAATCATGGAATATCAAAATGATTAACCTGAGCTTTTCCACAGTCCTCTAATACTGGAAAACCCCACAAAAACCTGAAATGTCCCCTACTCAATAAACCACCCTCCATCTTACCCAGTAAGGAAGCTGTTGATCAGCCATGAAGGCTTTGGGACTGGGCTCGCTTTTACCGTTACTTGTCCAAATCCTTTTCCAGGCAGTGTATTTCTCATAACCATCTTTATGGCTAAGAAGAAGGAGACAAACAGCAAGCAGTCAGAAAATTGAGTATCGAGTTCATTTCAAGCAGCACTTATTCTAAAATCAAACCTTTTGTAGAAGGACAGAGAAATGAAGACTAGAAAGAGTCCTGTATTTTTTCCCTTAATGAAAAAGGAGAAAGTCATGGTCCTTCCAATAGCAATGAATGGCATCCTGACCACCGTGTTCTCTTGATCGTGACAAGTCTTACCACTGTCTAAGGCACGGACAACAGTACTGCTGAGCATGTAAACCCTCAAAAGTCTTAGCAGAGCAGGATTCAACTCCACCTCAAATGGGAAGGAGCTTAGTTAGAGCTGACAGCACTCAGTGGGCCTGACCAGAGTTCATGGCCACTGAACCACAAGAGTTAAATCTGTTTACTGACTTGATGTTACAGAGGCAAGCTTCCTGAACTCAATTTGCTTTATAAAGGAAAACAGAATCATAAAGTCACAGAATGGTTTGGGTCGGAAGAGACCCAAACCCCAGGCACGGACACCTCTCACCAGCTCAGGTTACCCAGAGCCCCATCCAACCTGGCCTTGAACAGTTCCAGGGATGGAGCAGCCACAACCTCCCCTGGGCAACCTGTTCCAGTGCCTCAGAAGCCTCCCTCCTCACAGGGAGGAATGTCTTCCCAAGATCTCATTATCCCAAAAAGGGCAGATTTAGATAATTATTATTTATATATTCAAACATATATAAAAACACACATAAAACCATATATAAAATACGTAGTGAAACGGATTTACTTCAGACTGTTCTCACTGTTTAAAAATCTCTGATACTGTTTTAGGACAGACAAAACACTTCAGAACAACCATTCACACACAGCATCTGGCCTGAAGCAACCAGATCTGTTCACTCTGCTGTATGAAATAGAAGATTGGGCCACGGGACTAAGCACCTGACTAAGCCTGACTTTGACCAAGGAAGCACAGAGAACAGGTCTCTGTATTATGTTTACATCCCTGATGTTTCAAAAGTTGTGACATCCTTCTGATGTTAAGGATGTAATTCTCCCCCTGTACTGGACACTGGTGAGGCCTCCCCTTGAGTACTGGGGGCAGTTCTGGGCCCCTCACTTCAAGAAGGAGATTGAGGGGCTGGAGCAGATCCAGAAGAACAACGAGGCTGGGAAAGGGACTGAAGGGAAAGTCCTGTAAAGAGAAGCTGAGAAAGCAGGGGGTGTTTAGCCTGAAGAAGATTCAGGGGGACCTTATCACACACTATAACTACCTGAAGGGAAGTTGTAGATAGGAATTTGTAGACAACTCATGGTAGANCTGAAGGGAAGTTGTAGACAGGAATGGCAGAAGAAGAGGGCAGGGCCCGAAGCTGCACCAGGGGAGGGTTAGGTTAGATGTGAGGAAGCACTTCCCCATGGAAAGGGTGATCAGACACTGGAATGGACTGCCCAGAGAGGTGGTGGAGTCCCCATTCCTGGAGGTGTTTAAGAAAACACTGGATGTGGCCCTTAATGCCCTGGTCTAGATAATTATGGTGACATTAGGTCACAGGCTGAACTGGTCTTTTCCAGCCTCAATAATTCTGTGGTTCAGCGACTTTAACCAGCACTGAAAAGGCACAACCTGAATCACTATATCTACCTTCGGTAATAGTGGTCAAAGCATTCGTTGCAGAAGTGTTCCCCACAGGAAAGGTGATACCACCGGGACGTGTACCCGTTTTTAGCACATCTGTAATGCAGGAGACACAGAAATCATTTCACAATGAGTTTAGAAAAATAAAACCACCAATCTTTTCTATAGACAGCAGCACATTCCACAGTGTGAACACAATGTTCAGGACAAATCAGGGCTGTAGGGAGCATTTATGAAAGCTGGGGCTTGCATAAGGCACCACAGTCCTACAAATAACAATAACAATTGTGCTGGACGGTTCCAGTTTGCAACTAAACAACACCAGACGCAAAGAAGGCAAAACACACACAATGTGCAGTTTTGTAGCTGCTCTGGCCCCTAGCAACCTCCTGCAATGAGCCTATCATTGGTAGCCTTTGAGCAGACACTTCCTGGACATGAAATGCTCTTCCAGTGTGTGCTATGACACACGGAGCGCCTTGCACACGTGGAACAAGACAGAGTCCCTCTCCATAGGAACTTCCAGTTCCTCTACTTTGTTCCAGTTTGTTCCAATAAAAAAGGGTGGGAGGAACCGTTTGCATCTGTATTTTTCTCATACACGTCACCAATCAATCATAAATCATGGTGACAGCCTGTCCCCAGAACAACTGACAGATCAACACAAAACAGATGTTGCCTTTTTGTTTTCTTTCCACGTGACTGAGTTGGCTGTGATTTCAACCCAAGGAGAGAACACCCTGAGGAAGCAGTTACACACTCTGGGGATTCACTCTCACAAAGCAATATCCACTAGCAAAGATTTTATTCCTCATTTAGAAAACCTCATCAAACCTAATTAAATGGTTGATTCATGAGGTAAAAAGCAATGACCCAAGCCAGTCATGAAATGATCTCATGTCAAACCCTGTTGCAAGCATCTACTTGGGAAAGTGGGCATCAATGCATTAAAATAACAATTCCAAGAGATGACTAAGCAGTATCTATTGTTCCCTAAAAAAAAAAAGATCCCATGACATCACCAGTGCTGCTCTCTCAGGTGCTTATTTCCCCTAAAAGTCCCTAAGCAACTGCCGAAACACTTGGCTCTCTGGTGACAACACCCAGCATACCCTGATCTCCTGCCCCCAAAGAACAATCCACGCAGATAATAAATGAAGCAGTGAACTATTTTCTTATGCTGGAAAATAAATAAAACCAGGAATGTCTGGCTCAGTTCACCAAAAAGGGAGGAATGCAAAGTAATTACAGTCTGCCTGCTGCATAACAAGGTCTCATGTGGTGTTTATTATGGATACACCTTGCCAGCATCATGCACTCCGTACCACCAGGGTCAGGATGCAGAAGGGCTCAGGCAGGTTCACAGGAAGCTGTGAATGATTTCAGAACAAGGAGTTCAAATAAATACAACTGTCCCCCAAACCCTGAAATGTCAAGGTCAGGATCCCACCCCGGGGCTTTGAAACACTCTGACCTAAGAGCAATAAAGACTTTCTGCAGTAAACGCCGGTTTCATTTTCCATCTTGAATGTGAGTTCAGCTTCCTCAGGTTACTCACTCGCTCTCAGTTTCAGAGGAACAAGAAGAGTTCCAGAAGAGCCCACTGATACCAGAGATGCAGCGGATTCTGAGGATATTCTATAGCTGAATTAACGTTCTGAACACTGAAAAGTTATCCACAACAGGAATAACTTGTGACACTTCCCTGGCATCTGAAGACTTTCTGATTGTCCCTTTGCATGCAAGAGTGGATTTCTCAGCATACAATCCTAAATTCCAAGTTCAGAAGAGCCCACGGGAAACACAAATTCATAAAAAGCAGCAAACCTCTCAGCGGCGCTGGCGAAGCAAACGGGACATGTTGCAGTGCATCCAGCTTTTTCACACTTCCTGTATTTCTTCTCCGATGCTTCATCGTCATCGTCCGCCGCTTCGGCCGCTTTCTTCTTCACCTGATAAAGAGCAGCTGGGATCAGACAGGTGGCAACGTAAACGCATCCTGAACAAAATGGCACTGAGACCGTTGCGCGGCGTGTGGGCAGCATCCAACGGCGCTACGGGCGGGGTTTGTACCCACTGTGAAATAGCTGCAGCATGAGACAGCTGCGTAAGTAGGTCAGTTTGTCTAAAAAAAATTCTAAACCCCCAGTAAAGCTGGAAATATCGTTCAGAGCTAAAAACACCCTGCCTCATTCTATCTGATGTCATCGAAGAAATTACAAGCAGAGCTTCCATTTAAAACCACGTTTTAAGCTCCGTCACGTGCTAATCAGTCAAGGCTTGTGCGTTTGGTCTGTTTCTCCTTCCCCAAAACCCCTTCTTCACGCGCTCATTCATTATCAGCATCAAATAGAGTATTAAA
>VZRI01001308.1:820829-862703 GCA_013397515.1 Upupa epops | reverse complement strand
TAATCTATTAAATCTATAAAAATAAACTAGTAAGTATATACAAATAAGCTAGTAAATATATACAAATGAAATAGGAGATAAAACAAAATTAAATAAAAACGTGCAACTTATTAATCAAATACAAATACAATAAATACACAGAATATTAAATAATTGCAAATAAAATATTAACACAATACACAATAATTACAAATAAGTAAATGTAAATAAATAAATAATACAATAATTTAATAATTATATAAATAAAATAATTAATGAGAGTAATGAATAAATATTAAGTAAATAATATATTGACTCTTCTCTGGATAATTCTCTAGCTCTTAACTCATCCACAACGAACCCCGCCATCTTTATAAACATCAACAGAAACTAAGGCACCAGCAAAGTGTGACCTCGTGGGGTTTTATTATAAGTACCTGTCTTCCCGAGCTCCTCAGAGGAAGGTTGTCTGGAGACTGCTCTGAAGAACATGCCTTTTTCTTCGTTCGTACCCTTCCAGTGGACATCGTATTATAGGATCTGCAGCAAAACAAAAGGGAAGAAGGTGATAGTTAAGAATAAAACCAAACTACTCTGCTCTTAGCTTCGTAGCAGCCACTCGGAATTCTACCCTGCCAGAATATGCAGGTAGGAGCCTGTCTATTTTAACTGTTAATTCATGAGAAACATGAGGATGAGGCGTTACGGGAACAGGAACAATACTACTATTTTAAACTAAATTCAGAGTTAAGATTAGATCCTTGAGTACAGATCTTGACAGCCTGTTCCAGATCAGCATATCCCGGATTTTGATAATCTGATTTGCATGACGTGAAGACCTGGACTAGAATTTGGCTTGGCAAAGCCAATGGCCATTGGCTCACAACGCTCTGAGCTACACTCGTCCCACTAGTTGACTGGTAACAAGAGATATAAGAATTAAACCTGAATGTGCTCCACCACGAACGGAAAGGAAGTGGAAATTACAGCCTCATGCTGCAGCACTGCGTCACAAACATTGTCTTGCTGTACAATTTGCAATGTAGTTACTTTTCTACAAATATATTGAGGCTTCTCTCCATTCTGCATCTTCCTTGTCTACTCTGACACTGATGGACGTGGTAGCAGTACCTTCATTCAGGAAGTGTGTTAAGGTAATGGGAGGACAGAAGGGGCAGTTGCACTAATTTTCAGATGTTAATCAAACAAATTGGCCCTGTGTTCTCTTTTCAAGATGGAAAAACCAATATTTGGGGGAGAAGGGAAATCACACAACTGTATCCACAGAAGTGAAAAATTAGTTCAGGCCACCCTATACAAAAAAATCATGTCTTTTTTTTTATGTAACCCCCCCAGCTAATTACAGGAGGCAAAGAACTTAGTCTTTACTACCTAAAATTAAAAAAAGCAGCATGATTCTGCCATCCTACTGCTGTGTGGGGGTGGGTGAGGTTGGAGAGTAGAGAAAGGAAAACCAACCAGTTTTGTTTACGTGAGATTTCCCTAAACCACTATGAAACGCCCTGGGAAACAGTGGGTATTTCCCCCGAGAGCTTTCCTGCTGGATCAGCAGCACCACACAGCTCCCTGAGCTCCTTTATTGCTTCTGCCTTTACAGCTGGATGCTATGAACTACCTCAGCACTGAGAAAGGCACCAGGAGACTCATTTTGGTGGCTACCAGGTGATCATGAGGTACTGCTGTGGGGCCCTTCAGCTGAGAAGGTAAAAAGACAGCTGTTTCGCAGCTTATATGGAGTCAGAAAAAGAAAAGGTGGAAGTTGTTCACTAATAAAGCAAAGAAAAAAAATCCACAAATAAAATATTTAGAGATGGGGAAAGGCCTCCCGCTTTGAAAAGCAGAGGCCAGTCACACTGAATCACAAATGTTTTTGCTGTGAGCTCTATATGGGAAATAGAGGAGGAAGAGAGAAATTAAAAAGAGAAGAGCTTGTGCTTGAAACTGTAAGGAAAGGCATCACTTCCAGCCAGGTGCTGCTCTGTCCCCAAGCCCCATGCGTTTTTAAAGCACAAGAAAACATCAATTCCCTGAGCTTTATATGACTCTGCATCCCATAAACATTATCCTACAGATATTACCTTACTGACTGAGGAAATAAGCCCTGTAAAACGAAGGAGATGCACAGCTGCTGCTGTTCGGTGACATTTCCTACGTGGCCTGTACACAGGATCACACACAGGGAATCGCACAGGTTGGATCACCGATTACAACCCTTAACCCGACCCTGACAACTCCTCGGCTAAGGACTGTGTGTCCGCGACTCTCCCGCCTCTCTAGGGATGGGGACCGCGCCACTGCCTCGGGCAAGTGCTGACAGCGCTTCTGGGGGGAGAAAACCCACTCAAGGATGGACCTCGAGGGAACCGGGCAGACGTAGTGGAGGGCGGTGTCAGCGGTGACAGCTGGGAGCGGGGTCCCCAGGGGTGCCCCAGGAGTGTCCCCGGGACGGAGGGGGTGGGGGTGAGGAGGTCTCCCCGAAGGGGTCAGCGTCTGTCACTCACCGCCGGGACCGGAGACCACATTCACGCGTGTTCGCGCCGTCTCCTGCTAGAGCTGCTGCGGGGAGAAAAGGGAGGAGGAGGAAGGAAGGGAATGAGGGAGAGAGGGACAGAGAAGGGGGAGGAAGGGAGAAGCGGTGAGGTGAGCACGGGGCAGCGCCCACACCTGCCTCAGCGGGAGGCGGAAAGGGGTCGGGCAGCCCCCCCGCAGCCGAGGGAAGGAATCACTCACCGCCATCACTCAGCTCCTCCTGCCCGGTGCCCAGCACCCTCCGCCCGCCTCCTTTTGCCGCCGCTTCCGCTCGCTGAGGGGGAGGCACCAGGGAGGCCCCGCCCAGCCCCTCCGAGCAGGTACCGGTGACAGCGGGGAGGGCCACCGGGTCCTCCTGGCGGCTTCTCCTCAGCTACCCGCGCTAATCTGTTTATTAATTCTATGAATTAAGAGCCAGTTGGGTGTGAAGTAATCGAATTGGGGTTAATTTTCTCTCTTCCGCCCCCAGCACTCGGGGGGACGATGGCGATGGAGCCCTCAGCGACCACCGAGGCGGGGGACAGCGGCGTTGGGGCGCAGCAGGAGCGAGAGATAACCCTACAGGAGTGGCTGAGCAAATGGGAGACGGGCAACATCGGCTTCCACAAGGAGCGAGGGCACCCGTACGTGGCTTCTCCCCTGGCCCGAAATACCGTGAGATGATCTAAGCTAGAGGAGTTAGATTTAGATTAGATTTTAGTAAGAAATTCCTCCCTGTGAGGGTGCTGAGGCCCTGGAACCGGTTGCCCACGGAGGCGGAGGCTGCTCCATCCCTGGAAGGCCGGGTTGGATAGGGCTCTGGGTGGCCTGCACATGGCAGGGGGTTGTGATCTCTCAGGTCCCTTCCAACTCAAACCATCTGTGGTTCTATCTTGTTAATAGAGAAGGATCATTTACTAGAGGAAGACTGTTTTATTCAGACACAGCTTGAAACTGCAATGACTACATGTATTTTCCTGACCAACCTTTGTCCAGAAAGGGCAGAGAAATGAAAGATTAGAGATTCATTTAGAATTCATAGTCATGGATCAGGTTTTAAAGTATAAAGCTTGAGTAGCCTGTTTGAAAACTTAGTTTTTCTGATGTAGAAGCTGTTCGTAGTTTATGAAACTGGGGTCTCAGAGGGCATCAGAGCAATTCCTGTGCTCGGGAAAAGGGCAAACCTAAGAGCAAATCCTGTTCAGTAGTATTTTAACCAGCCAAACTTGCTCTTAAGACCAGTAGAAGTGATTTGATTGATATCAAAGTTCAGTAACTGTTGTGTTTAAGGTGTCTTAGGGATCTCTTAGAGGTGGGCTGGTTGGTTTGGTCACTTGAAAAGGAAACAGCAAACAGAACAAACATAAATCATTTCTAACACAAATTAAATTTCTTTCTAAGCAAACAGAAGCTTTTACATCTAATGATACAAAGCAAGTTAAACTGTGAAGCTGTGGTGATCCACCATGGAGTGGTGGGCTACTCGGTGTACTGTGCAGCACTTGGATACTCACAGCATTAATTAAAACCTGTCTGTTCTTGTGCAGGCTCCTCCAGAAGTACCTGGATGTCCTTCTAAATGGCAGGAGTGGATTGAGGATATTTTTCCCTCTTTGTGGTAAAGCAGTAGAGATGAAATGGTAAAGATCACATTATTTAAGAGCAAATGTGGGGAGTGAGGGCAGGAGAGGGGGAATTCCCAGCCTTATTTGGCTGATGGAAAATTGCCCCATCTGCACTGGTAGGGAAGTGATGTCACTGGAGGCTGATAGGAGGTGGGAGTTTTCTTTTGTTTGCCTGTGTTTTGTGTAGGAGTATAACTGGGATGGATGAGGACTGAGCTGGTAGTTCTCCTGATAGTCCCAAGTTCAGCTTGGGGAATGCTGAATTCGCGACAGACAGAGTGACAGAAGCCATTCCCTTGCCAGTGTCTTTTACTGGCAGTACCAGATTAGACTGCCCATGATGAGGTCAGTTGTGCCTGAGCACCATTTTCAAGGGAGCATGTGGCACGTCACCCTGGGAACCTGAATGATTTGGTCTAAATATTACTTCCCCTTTTTCACATTTACGATTTCACTTTTGTGTGGGTTATATTTTTATAATTAGGGGCTGTAGAAGCCCCTTTCTTTGAAAGAGAGAGGGGACACACAAACAAAAAGAAACCCCCTGACTCATCAAGGAGTCTGTTTAGTCCTGGTTAGCAGGTTTTGTCATGGTAACTACCATAACCACCAGGCTGGCTGCAGGCTCTGACATGTTGCTGTTTGGTGAGCTGCAGCAGCCACAGAGGCAGCTGAGAGGACGGTGTGCCTTAGCCGCTGTGGGTCATGGCAGAATGTGTTTCTCCAAAGTGAGTTTCATTGTGCATTGCCTCTGTTATGGAGTTCACAGAAATAAATGAATAATCCTGTCTTCATTAACTGCATGCCAAGTCATGCTAGTCTGACCCCAGCTCATAGAGCAGAGACCTTTAGTAAAACGTGAACATTCCAGAAAGTTGGGGTTAGACATGGCAGTGCCTCCTAAAACCAGCCGTTCCTTAATGGCTGCATAAGAGGCAGATGTTCAGTGACAGCCCACCTGCAGGCTTCATGTAAACCTGGCTCCTCTGTGCGCAGGCTGGCTGATATGGGACACACTGTTGTTGGGGTGGATGTCAGCGAGCAAGCACTGAAGGATTTTTTTGCAGAACACAGTCTGCCTTATTGTGAGAAGCCAGTTCCAGAGATTGCAGGAGCAAAAAAGCTGCAGGTATGTGCCCTGCGTTATCGCGTGATCTGGGGTGGTTCATCATGCCATGCAGGTATGACCAAGCATATGGGTCATTCTGCTTTTATGGCAAGGTCCTGGTAATCATTCACAGAATCACCAAATGTTAGGGATTGGAAGGGACCTCGAAAGATTATCCTGCTGACACAGCAGGATCCCCTAGATCCAGTTGTACAGCAACAGTCAAAGTGAGTTTGAAATGTCTCCAGAGGAGACTTCACAACCTCCCTGGGCAGCTCCTTCCAGTGCTCTGTCACCCTCACTGGGAATTCTACTCTTGATGTGGAACCTCTTCTGTGCCCCTTGTCCTATAATTGGGTCCAACTAAGCAGAGCCTGGCTCCTTCCTCCTGATACCTGCCCTTTCCATCTTGATCATTGGACTCTTTCAAGCAGTTCTGTGTCCTTCTAGAACTGAGGGACCCAGAACTGAACGCAAGATTCCAGATACTGTTCTGAATAGGCATGAGAGGAAGAGCTGTCATTTTGGACTGACAAGTTCTTTTGAGCTTATTACTTTGGTCTTCTTAGGACATTGAAACACCTGCATATAAAATCATAGAATCATTAGGGATCCGAAGGGGCCTTGAAAGATCATCTGGTCCAATCCCCCTGCCACAGCTGTGCATGTACCGTTTAAATGGATCAGAACTTCTCGAGGGCATCATGAGAGGAGCCTCAGTAAATGAAAACTAACAGTGTTTCTCACAAGTTTTTCCAAATTAGGACATTGTAAGGTACAAAGTAAAAATACACTCACAGGTATTTAAAGATATTTAAACTATGTAAAGATAGTTTGCTAGCAATTGGTGTTTTCTTTTTATTGTAGACCACCTCTGGGAACATTGTTCTGTACTGCTGCAATGTTTATGATCTGTCCAGGTAAGAATACACACTTCTCTGTACCCAAACCTGTCACATTGCTATCAAAATACTGTCTTATTTGACTTGAATCAAAAGATGTGGGACAGGTCCTCTGAAGAAAACTCTCTATTGTCAATATGAGAAATGTGGGTAGTCAACCTCTAATAAAAAATAAGATAAAGACACATGAAATAAAGATGCTAAGCAATGCCCTGTGAAAGTTAGGGAAAAATAGATTTTTATGGTTAAACCAAATTATCTTCAAGGTTACTGATGGATTTTATGAAGTAAAACCCTAGCACAATCCTTACTCAGAGTAATTTATTAGAAGAAAATATACCAGAGGTGTCTGTCTGTCACAGATTTTGTGGTGGCTTTGCACCTGACTTTCTGCTCCAGTGTCAGCTGGGGACTGGGGAGTGGAAAATGACTGCGTTGCTCAGAGATTACAGGAGACTTAGGATTCTCTCCAGCTCCTGGCATAGAAGATTCTGCCTTGGATAGTAACACATCTGAAGTTTCCTGGCAGAAGGCATTTTTAAATCTATCCTTAAACATCTCCAGACTGAGACTAGTGCTGGAGGTTCAGTTGTTTCTGGGTGTGTAATCTATCTCAGGAAGCAGAGTTCTGCACTATAGTTTGTGCTTTCCCTCTTGCAGTTCTGACTCAGATGTGATTTTCCCTAGATTATAAGGTTTTTGGGGCATTGTGTGTGTTTTCTAACAAAAAAGGATATTCTCTATGGCTTGTTCAATAAGAAGGGGATCAAGTCTTAATCTTTCTTTTCAGAGGTACTCCACACACAGGTGTAGTAGGCAGTTTAGGGCACTAGAACATGGTGTTTACTGTAAGATCCATTTTTTTTTTAAAATAAGATAAAAAGGAAAAGGAGAACATTCATTGCTGGAGTCCAAAGTCTTTTAGACAATAGACTGTGGCCGTGTCTTCTGCTGATGCAGCTGGCTCTTTTGGTTTTAACAGTGGGTAGCTGGTCCTGCAAAGCAAATGCTTGAACAGATGGGCTTTAGATGAATGTGACTTTGGAGATGCTGCCTGCTTCTTTCCCCACCTTGCTCCTGCAGAGTAGCTGCTTGCTGCATAGAACCCCATAAAATCCTCCTGGCTGTGAGCTGACGAGTTGCCCAAGGATTGCTTAACCTTTTTGTCAGCAGTTTGTGAGAATTTTGCTTCTAGCATGGTGAAACCTGTAATTTCTGTCATTGTGTGGTGGAATACTGCTATGAAATCATTAACTAATGGGTAATTAATGACATTTTCAGTGCATGTTACTGGGTCTGGTAGATAGCTTGTCATCCACACAAATGGGCAGATACATGTTCTGGATGACTGGTTCTATACTGGGAGCAGCAGGGCTAGAAGCATGGGCTTCCTTCCCTACAGCAGCTACCTGTGACTACAGAAATGCACACAGTCTTCTAGTTTCTTGGTACAATTTGATTAATTACCCAGTAATTATGGAAATTAAACTTATTTCTGTCTTGCTGGGGCCGGCCTGCTAACAATCCTTTTGATCTCCATTAGCACAGCTTTCATTAGACGAGAGGAGAACTCAGGTGTGCTCCTGACCTTTGTCAGAATGAGACATTTCAAAGGCTCTTGCTGGTTAAAGAGTAACCAATCTGCTGGTTAAAGACTAATAAATCCCTACTTCTTGAAGGAACTCTGGTATGAATGTCAACCAGTTACACTGCACAACCATTCTACTTTCTGATACAGTAATGGCTGCAAGACTTTCAGTTAATAAAGGTTATTTTCTTCAACTACTAAACGTGCAGAGAGAGACATTCACAACTTTGCTGCCTAGATCTGGTGGGATTTCTGCAGCTCGGTGAATTTCTGCTTTATGTGCTAATTGTTTTAGATGTAGTAGTACCCAAACTCTGATCTCTTATGCTGCAGACCATATAAATGCAGAGCAGGAAATAATGTAGAGCGAAAAGTTGTGTGGTAATGCGGTGAGAGGTAGCCCCAAGAGCAGCAATTCCTTAGCTTCACAGAATCACGGGCTAGTGGAGGTTGGAAGGGACCTCTGGAGTCATCTAGTCCAATCCTTCTGCTAGAGCTGGATCACCTAGAGGAATTCCCACAGGAGCATATCCAGGTGGAGTTTGAGTGAGAGTCTATGCTCTTCAGTGCAGGAGACTCCACAATCTCTCTGGGCAGCCTGGACCAGGGCTCTGTGACCCTAACCATGAAAAAGTTTTTCCTTGTGTTCAAATGGAACCTCTTGTATTCCAGTTTGTGCCCAGTGCCCCTTGTCCTATCACTAGGCACCACCAAGAAGCTCCTGGTCCTATCATTCTGACACTCACCCTTTAGACATTTATAAGATTATCCCTGCAGTCTCTTCTTGTCAATAGCCTCTCTCAGCCTGTCCTCATAAGGCTGATGCTTCCAGCTCTCTAACCATGATCTCTGTGGCTCTCTGCTGGACTCTCTCCAGTAGCTCCTGGCTCCCCATCAGGGTGAAGGACAGCCACACAACTTTTTTGACCTTCTCCTCACGGCAGATGGGCAGGGAGCACCAGATGCTCAGCAGATTCTAAGATGTGGGCAAGCAGGAGACCAGGATTGGGGGAGGGGAAGGCTTCAGCATGAGGGCACCCACAGCTTGCAATGTCTGTAGGTCCTGAGCTGGGGAGTCAAATACACAAAATGCCTGTGTGGAGCCACTGCCACTGGATTAAAGTTGGGAAATAAAACCAAGTGCAAAAAAACTTGAGGAGCTTGCCTAAGGGCACACAGCAGACTTGGGCAGAGGGGAGAACAGCCCCCAGCTCTCAAAAGATCGAGTTTGCCACCTGTCTCAGCAGACTCTGCTTTGTCCCACCTCGTGCCCACTGTGTGTTTGACTGCCTCTGTGAAAATTTCCTTTCATTTAAGAAGCTAAGTATTTAAATTAGGTGCTCAGTCTTGGCAAACTTTAAAAGACATTAGGGCTTGGAAGGGTTTCTGTGTCTCACCGCAGCAGTGTGGGAGATGCAGGATCAGCTTCTACGTTAGATGCGAGACCTGGCAACGCTGTTGTGGTGGGCAGGGAGGAGATGCAGTTGTGGTTTAACCCCAACTGGAAACTCAGCACCACCCAGCTGCTTGCTCACTCCCCTCACAGCGTCCTGGCTGTGTCCACTCCCAACTCCTCGTGCACCCCGGGCCCACTCGCTGGTGGGGTGGGGAGAGGCAGAACAGCCCTTGACTCTGTTAAGTCCTGCTCAGCAGTAGCTCGGACATCCCTGTGATACCAACACTGTTCTCAGCACAAATCCAAACCACAGCTCTCTACCAGCTACTGGGAAGAAAATTAACTCTATCCCAGCCATAACCAGCACAGAAGAAAGGGGTAATGGAGTTAGGTTCTGAGCCCCTCCCAGCAGGCAGAAAGAACATCTCCAGTTTTCTCCTTAAGTGAACTTATTTCAGAGTCGCTTTAAAACACTGAAACTCCTCTGTAGTCTTTCAGGTACCAGGGGTGGGTTCTTGGCTTCCAGATGATCCGTTTGGATCATGAAAACGCTGGACCGTAACAAAAAGGAGGTGGGGAATATGCACAGCTAGCTGGAGATTCCTTAGGACTTCACACAAGTATCTGAATAAAGATGAAGGTGCCTTTTCAGTGTTGTTAACCTTTTTCCTTGTCTCTCTATAGCTCAATAATTGGCAAATTTGATGGTGTTTGGGACAGAGGAGCTCTAGTAGCTGTGAATCCACGCGACAGAAACCGGTTAGTAGATGTGCTTTTCATAGCCTTTTCCTTAGTGTATGCAGTGACACGTTTTCCCTTCCCCACTTGTAGATGAGTCCTCTTTCAGCTAAAGGACTAATCTACTCAAGTTCTTCTCTACTGTTAGACACAGTCGCAGGGTGCTGGACTCTGAATATGTGAGCTGCCTTCAGGAAACCACCCTGCTACTCAGTGGGGAAATATGTGGTTTGTTCCAACCCAAGAGAAGCAGAGCTGCAAGTCTCGTCTGAATTGTATTATTTCCTTTCCACCCCATCTGCTTCTCCTCCCTTCGTTCTTGTTCAAGTCATCTCTGCATAGAAATACCTGTGAGCTCATTTGCAGAGTCATTTTGAATGCTGACCTTGAGTGTTTGTACAGTTCTGAAATAACACCGTACACCTCTCTCCTTCTAGCTATGTCAGTTTGATGATCACCCTAATGGAGAAAGGTTCTTCTTACCTCCTCGTTACGGTTTCATACGATCCAAACAAATACAAAGGTGAGAACTTTGTGTTGTTCAGGTTTTGATTTTTAATTCAATTAAGCGGATGTGGGCGATACCTTTGTACCTTCCCCCAGTTTTCTGTCAGCATAGCTCTGTCAGCTGATTGCACCAGTACTAACGTGTGGTTCACAGTTTTGATGTAGACTGAGTCTAAGACTGAATTTCTGGGCAACTTGGTCTGGTGAGAGGTGTCACTGGCCTTGGCAGGGAGGGTGGAACTAGGTGTTCTCTGAGGTACCTTCCCACCTAAACCGTTCCATGATTCTATGAACTTGCTTACTCTCTAATGCTATGTGGAGAAGAGAGTGGTCTATCAGCTATGAAACGAAACTGGTAGTGTGGCTGTGGCAAGAGTAACATCCTGTCTGGCTTGGAGAGCTTGAAGCACTCCCAGCGTGCTGGCTTCACTCTTTGTACCCAGTACTCACAAACCAGCAGGTTGCACATCTTGTACCTCTCTCTCAGTGACTGCCATCCTCTGGCTATGCATGGAAGAGTTTGAAATTCTGTAAAGTCATCAAGTATTTTTACTGTTGTGAGTATTACTACATACCAATGGCTGAGGCATTTTGATACATATATTGTTTTTAATTATTAACTCTCAGAAGAGATTTCTTGCTGCGTTTGCTTTCTGCAGTGTAATCATCCCTGAAAAAATTGGTCTTGTTATCATGAACAACAATAGTTGAATTCATTAAACTGTTCAGCTTTCACACTGTTCAGCTCAGCTTTCATAGAATCATGCAATGGTTCAGCTGGTGGTTTCTGGTTCCTGCACATAGGGCAGGTGACGTGAGCAGAGGGGCTGGTGGAACTGTTATAGTATGTTTGTTCCTTCTCTCTAATCAACTTCACCCTTTTTCTTTCAGGCCCACCCTTTTATGTTCCTGAATCAGAAATTAAAAGCTTGTTTGGTAAGTGGTGTTTCAGCTAACCCCTGGGAAACGTGTCCAGAGCACATCAACATGTTCATATGCTTCTGCCTCTCTGTATGCCAGTCGTTGTTTGCTTCTTATCTAGGAGGTGGAGTCACAGAAAAATAACAGGGAAATTAAACACCATTTAGCCACAGGGATTTTGCTGTCAAAGATGGTTCTCACCTCTTCAAATGACAGGAAGAAAACCCAGGAGGCTGTCTCTCCTCCCTCCATGTGTTCATTCTCCCAGGATTCACACTGCATTCAGCAATCTCTTAGTCCCAGTGGACTGTTTTGTCTCCCTGCACCTCATCACCAGCTCCCTTGGTTTTAGTACAAGGCTTTGGCACAACATTTCAGCGGTTCCTGCTGTACTTTTGTAGCCAAAGAGGAAAAGTAACAGGCTGCACAAAGAAAACACTAAACATACAACTCAGATCCATCAAAGTAATGAAACTCAGGGATTATGGCAGGAATTTCATTTTAAAAGCTCCTCCTGACAAGCTGTGATAGCACTCTGCTTTCTATTTACAACCTTCCAAGCCCCCCTGCAGTGCCTGTGTGCAGTGTGTCACTGGCATGGACAGCTGCATCTCAGCGCCTTTGGATCCTGCATGAGGACATCTGTGGATAAGATGTTTGTATTGTTCAGTGACCAAGCCCTCAGTAATTGCTTGCTCTTTGCTCCTTTTCAGGCAACCACTGTGAGATGAAGTGCCTTGAAAAAGTCGACGACTTGTCAGACAGACACAGAGAATGGGGACTCGATTACTTTCTGGAGGTGATCTATATCCTAAAGTTTGTAGCTTGATTAAAATTAATGAAAATAGCTTCCATAGCACCTTCAGTTTGAACTCACCTTTTAAAATGAGAGGTGTCCCTGAGCATGTTTCACTGTCGTGGAGATCTGGAGCTTAGGAACACGGTTTAGCAGTGGCCTTGGGACAGCTGCGTTAATGGTTGGACTCAATGAGATTGAAAGTCTTTTCCAACCTAAACCATTCTATGATTCAGTGTTTTGGGCCACTCTTAAAGCCTTTTATCAGCTCTCCTACAGAACTGCTTCTGCTGCCTGGAGATGTGTGCAAGTGTTTCTCAAACTCTGTGCACAAACCAGTGGTTTTAAAGTTATATCTTCTACATCAATCCCAGTCGTCAGAGCTGGGGAAGAGAAACGTTCCAGTTCCTCTGTGCCCATTGTCAGTCACTGCTGCTGCACAGCACTAGGTTGGCCTCATCAGCCAGCAACCTGGGGATTGATGGCAGCTGCTGGTCAAATCATGTTGCTGTGATGCTCAGTTTTTGTCAGTCTGGGCAGCTGGGTGAGAGCACCAGGAAGCTGGCATGAGTGGCTTCTCTCTGTCCCTGTTAGCTGTGATTACAAGTCAAGCTATAAGCTGGCAGCAAGTGGGCAAGAGTGCTTGGCAGCAGCTGCTAAGAGGGAAACATCACCAAGCTGGAGAGACAGAAGGGAAGTGAACAGGATGGCAAAAGAGGAAAGTAGGAGAAATGTGCCTGTGGTTGCTCCTGTGTGCTGCTTCCCTCCTACAGTGCTTGTAGGGTGAGAGGGTTCAATGCTGCCTTGGGTTTCACAGAATAAAATTACAGATTGTATTGGGTTGGAAGGGATTTTCAAAGGTCATTAGTCCAAATCCCCTGTAACGAGCAGGAATCTCTCTTAACTGGAAGAGATTGCCCAGAGCCCCATCAAGACAAAGCTTCCCCTGGATGTCTTGTACCACTCCCACATGGCCACTGCTGCCATTCTTTCAAATTACAGGCTCTCAAAGCCCTTTCTTGCTCTGGATTTCTCCCCTTGGCAGCTTATCTTTTAAAAATTGCTGGAATGATACGATCACAATGTAGAGCGTTATGACTGACCCAGACCAGAAGGCAACTAAAAGCCATGCGGCTTTGTAGAGTGTTGTAGTTGTAGAGCTGCAAATGGATCTATCCTGATTTGAGTTAGAAGAACTAATTCTGCTCAGTGATTTTAGTTTCCAGCTTAGTTTCTTATAACTAACAGCACTTTCTGCAGTTAATGTCAGATTTATGGAGACAGTGACTGATCCTACACGTGATAACACTTGGTGTTTGCAGTTACTACAGGGAGTTGGTGTGCGGAAAGGCTCTTGCTTAGATTTTCTCCTGTGGAGACCAAGGTCGCTGCTAAATCTTGTGTCCTACATTGAAGGAGCAGCTATGGTGAGGAGCTGACAGGAAAGTTGATCCTACAGTGACCAACAGGGCATTCACAGAATGTTAAGGATTGGAAGGGACCTTAAAGTCCAGTCCCCCTGCCAGAGAAGGATCCTCTAGATCCAGTCACACAGTAACATTTCCAGGTGGGTTTTAAACATCTCCAGAGAAGAAGACTCCACAGCCCCTTCCAGGGCTCTGGCATCGTCACTGGGAAGAAGTTTCTTCTCATTGGATGCCACCGAGCAGAGCCTTGCTCCATACCCACCCTTTCCATATTGCTCAACATTAATGGGGTCACCCCTCAGCCTCCTCTTCTCCAAGCTCAAGAGCCCCAGCTCCCTCATCCTTTCCTCAGCAGGGAGATGCTCCCCTCCACTCCATCATCTTTGTGGCTCTGCGCTGGACATACATTGGGTACAGAGCTGAGTGGCCACAAGGGTCAAGCCTCTTCCCTCTCCTCCTCAGTGTCCAGTGTCCGGGGAGGACTCTGTCCGTTCCCGCTTCAGTCGCAGCCTCCGCATCCCCTGACTCCCCCTCCTGCACCCGGCCCCTCCTGCCGCGGAGCCTGGCCTGGGACCAGTGGGCGTGGCCAACGCGTGGTGGGTGGGTCCCGCACCGTTTGCGTCGCGCGCCGCAGCACCTCCCCTCGGCCGCAAGATGGCGCCCGCCCCCTCCCAGAGGCGGCCAAGATGGCGGAAGCGCTGGAGGAGGAGGAGCTGGGCTTGCTGGAGTGCCGGGTGTGCTTCGAGCGATACGGCCACGAAGGGCAACGGAGGCCTCGGAATTTGCCCTGTGGGCACGTCCTGTGTCAGGGATGCGTGTGGGCTATGGGAGGGCCCGAGCGGCGGCGGTTGGAGTGTCCCTTCTGTCGGAGGGGCTGCGGCTGGGGCGAGACCAGCGAGTGTCGGCCGCTGCTGCAGCTGCTCGAGGTGGTGGGGCCCAACGGCAGCATCTCCTCGGCACTGGGGAGAAGCTTTGGAGGTGGAGGAGAAGCCGGGCCGGGCCTCAGGCTCTGTTTATCCCTGGGAGGATGGGGGTCTCTGGTGAACCCCACTGGTGTGTCAACCTGCCGGAGTTCAGGGCGGCTGGTGGTGGCACATGATGGCAAGAAGAGGATCCACATCTTTAGCCCCAATGGATCCTGTCTGCAGCGGTTTGGAGAACGGGGGGAAGCCGACAATGACATCAAGTACCCGCTCGATGTGACAGTCACGGCGGATGGGCACGTGGTGGTCACCGATGGTGGAGATCGCTCTGTGAAGGTCTTTGATTTTGAAGGAAGGGGGATCCTGGCTGTCCGGGAAGGTTTCTGTTTGCCCTGGGGTTTGGATGCCACCCCCAAGAGTGAAGTAGTCTTGACCGACTCGGAGGCAGGTGCTCTGTACCGCTTGACGGCCAACTTCAAGGAGAGGAAACTAAACAAGTGTCAGATGATTCGGTCTCAGCTCATCAGCCCAAGAGGGGTTGCAGTCTCCCAGACCTCAGGGGCTGTTGTGGTAATAGAGCACCTGAAAGCTCAAGGACCAAACAGCAGCAGCACCCGAGTGAAGATATTCAGTGCAGAGATGGATCTCATCGGCCAGATGGATAGCTTTGGGCTGAACCTCATTTTCCCCTCCAAAATATATGCAACAGCTGTGGCCTTTGACAAAGAGGGCCGTGTTATAGTAACGGATGTCTGTAGCCAGGCTGTAATATGTTTAGGGAAACCAGAGGAGTTTCCCATCTATAACCCTCTAATTAGCCATGGGCTTTCTTATCCTGTGGGACTGACTTACATGGCAAACAATTCGCTCATCGTTTTAGACAGCGGTGATCATTCAATAAAAATATTCAGCTCTACCTGAATGGGTTCAGCTGCTCACTGCTGCAGGTTCAAGCTGCTTTGGGGCATAAAGCGTGTGATATTCTGGCGTTAGTGGGCACGTAGGAAGAAAGTGTTTCCTAGCTTTCGATGGAATTGCCCTCTGACCAACGTATTGTGCTTCCTGCAAAGTGCATGTCGATTATCTTGCTGGCTGGAGGGGAGAAGGCCTAGCTGTTTCAGGCTGTAGTCAACAGTGAATCAATCACACAAATAACGCAGTATTTCAAAGCTATTCCACACCCTGATAGCCAAGTGGTTTGGGCCCTTTTTGACAATAACAGCAATGTTTGGAAGCAAACCTGGAACCTGGAAGCAAAAGCGATGCATTGTTTGTTCATGTTTCCCAGCACGTGGTTGTCGTTCTTGGCTAAGCACAGACACACACACACGAGCTTGAGTGACAGTTTGTGTTTTCAGGATTTCTGCATGAGAAGGGAGACTGGCTTGACAGAGCAACAGGAGAAATAGAAGCTTCAGTTAAGGGTCTCCTGAATCCAGCTAAGCGCATTCATTGCAGTGGAGGAGCTGCCCTGATGAGTGAGTTATGCCAAGTGAATTGGTTTTCAAATCCTGTTTTATCTGCAATGCACTTGTGGCTTCACTTGTCTCTCAGCGAGCTTGTTCCCATCTTTATTGGGGTTGTACTGGAGTACTGGGTCTTCCCATTTAATGCCCAAGTCTGTGTCTTTACCCGGTGAAAATCCAGTGTGTGGCTACCAGTGTGAACAACTTTCCCTAAAAATCCACTGAGGTGTTGAGACCCCATGTTTAGAGGGGAGCTGTCAATGCTGCTCACACAGCTATGCCTGGGAGGCTTCCATACTGCCTGCCTCCACGTTGTTGTTAATATGGTACTGCTGCACCCCAAACTCTTTAAAACTCAACTGGATATTGAAATGGTGGCGAGAGCAGAGCAAGAGGGACATTAGCCTCTCTTTTCCTCCAGTTTCCCAATGAGGTTTTGTTGGTGGCCTCAAGCTACATCAGGGGAGATTTAGATTGGATCTTAGGAAGAAGTTCTTTCCTGAGAGTAGTTGGGCGCTGGAAGAGGCTGCCCAGGGAGGTGGTGGTGTCACCATCCCTGGAGTTGTTTGAAAAACAAGTAGCTAGAGTACTTGAGGCCACGGTCTAGGGTTTAGAGAGACGTTAGGATGAGGGCTGGACTTGATGATCCTGGAAGTCCTTTCCAGCCATGAGGATTCTATGATTCTATGATTGAAGATAGGCAGCAGGTGTAGGTCAGTTGGTATTTTTGTGAAAACAGTTTCACTGTGAACACGAGTTCTTGTTGCCTTACTGCACAGTGAAGATTAATTATCTAATGAATTATTTTGAGAACGATTTACCAGCCTAGAATTCACTGCTGTATTTTTTCAGCTGTTTACCTGCTGCTAAGACAATGATTTCAGGTGGTTAAAGGAAGTTAGATGTAAATGCTACCTGAGGTAGACACAAGTAGGTTAAAATGGCATGAAAACTTATTTACTAAAGTCCTAAGTAGGAACTAATGTAATTGCAGCTCCACAGGTGATCATTCTATGGGTAAATTTTGAATCTGGGGTTTTTTTTCTGACTTCAGGGCATTTAATAACTTGTATTGCTGCACCAGTGACTTGGTGAACAAACTGGAGTGGTGCAGCCCTCTGTTGCAGACAATGTATTAATCTGCCTTTTGTGAACCTTTATATATAAACAGAATGCATCTATTGCATGCAGCTTCTTGTAGAGGATGGTGGAATGTGACAATAAAGTGTGATTTGCTTACTCCTGCATTAAGTAATCTAGTGAAATCTCCTTGTATCTCATATCATGAGCTGCTCTGTTACAGCCCAGCATCTGAAATGCTGATTTTTCAACAGCTGACTCAGGCTGTTTGAACATCTACCAAACCCTCCTCTTGTTGCCCATTTTGCTCCTTTGGCACCTGACTAGAAATTGCTGGGTGTTTGGGTTTGTAAGCAAAATAAACCTTGTGCCTTTGTTCTCCGTGCTTTGCTGTATGCCCTCTCTTGTGGTCTCCTGGGCATGATTTCCTTTTTCTGCAAAGCTCGGTGCTTGGTGTTGTGCAACACTGCATGGAAGAAGTCTTTGATTCTGACTTCATTCATTTGGTGCAGAATTACTGAGGCTGGAAAGACCTTTGAGCTCATCCAGCCCAGCCCATGACCTGACATCACCACCATATGCTAGACCATGGCACTAAGAGCCACATCCAGTCTTAAACACTTCCAGGGATGCGGACTTCACCACCTCCATAGCCAATCTATTGCAGGGTCTGAGCACTCTTTCTGTGAGGAAGTGTAGGTGCCTTCCACTCAGAAGTGAAATTCAGAATTTATTCAGCAGTAAATTCAGAAAAATCAGAGTTTATTCAGCAGTAACCTGGAATCTTTTTTTAACACAGGAGAATTTAAGAGATCATGGGAGACAGATCCACTCAACTAAAAAGCCTTTAATGCTTTTAGTGATTCTTGCTTCTTTCTTTATGCCTGTATGCACATTTCCCCTATAGATGCTGGAGACACACTTTGCCTTTAGGGTGGTGCCTTTACACCATCTGCTTTTCGAAGGCTCTGGAACATGTGCTGCTCCAGCCCATCTGCAAATCTGCTGGGATTCAGTCTCAGAAAAGAGCAGCGGCCATTTCATCTGCAAAGTGAGATGGGATTGTGTTTAGTAGCTTCACAGAACCACAGGATGGTTTGAGTTGAAGGGACCTTTAAAGCCCATCTTGTTCAACCCCCTGCAGCGAGCAGGGACTCCTTCATCAACAGCAGGCTGCTTTGAGCCCCATTCAACCTGACCTGGAGTCTTTTCAGGAATGAGACTTCTACCACTCCTCTGGGCCAGTGTTTCACCACTCAGCGTAAAACATTTCTTCCTTGTTAATAGTCCAAATCTCCCCTCTTTTAGTTAAAACCATCATGTCATGTCCTGTCAGAGAAAGTCTGNCTTATTTATAGTCCAAATCTCCCCTCTTTTAGTTAAAACCATCATGTCATGTCCTGTCGCAGAAAGTCTGCCCCCATCTTTCTTACCGACCCCTTTAAATCCTGAAATGCTGCAGTGTGGTCTCCCAGGAGATTTCTCCAGTCTCTAGTGACAATTACCATTGCATTTATTTAAAAACACAGAACAAAACTAAACTAAACTTTGCATAACCCTCTACCCCTCTTACTTTAACAATAGGGGTTAAAATCAAGGCGATATAAAGTGCAGCGTTCCCCTAAAGTAACCTCTTCAGCCCCTGCTGCAGTTTGTGCTGTCTGTTGTGCAGCTCCTATCTGGTTTATTAATAAGCCCTGATCTCAGGTTGCTTTCATTGCATATAAATACACCCTGTGTTTACAGGGTTTAGGACTAAAGGAGGCAGGGAGGGCTCTCAGGAGACATTATTGTGGATTTTAGATAAATAATGGAATCATTTTTTCAGATGGATGAATAATGAAATACAAAAGGGGAAAGCAAGGTAAAATTGACTTACTCTTGGCTACTGTCTGTTTGTCTGGCTGTCCGTTCCCTCCAGCCATGCTGCTGTGCGGTGTTTTTTCTCACTCTTCTCAGAGGCCCATCCCTACAGTTTGGAAGACCTGTGTGGAGAAGTGCTGGATCACTCAGAAAGCAGAGAGCGCCCAAGGCTTTGCCCCTGTGTGAACAGTTTAAATTTACTGCTAATAGGATTTTCTCCCCTTGTTCCTTCAGTTCCCCTGTGCATACAACTCCCTTTTTTATCCTTAACTAGGTAGGAAGGACACAAGGCATCTTCAGTGAGTTCTGCACCAGCTTCTACTCAATTAGAGAGAGTATTTCAAGTACGTTTTTGTAGTCTTTTGCTATTCTCACAGTTCCTTAAAGCAGTTTGAGTTGAGTTTTGCTCTGCCATAAATACTTTACCTGTGCTGTAGTGACTGCAGCAAAGACAGTTGTCCACATAAATAAATGCTGTGGGACTGGGCTTGAACTCAGGTAGAGCCAGGCAAGTGCAGAGCTTTGCCTTAGAGAAGAATTATCTTTGCAGCAGACTTGATTGTGACAACTTCTGGGAGTTTTATGTGCTGAAAGCCCTGCCCATGGCTAAGAATATGTTGTAACCAACGATGACTTTCCTTGAGCATCAGATACCTTTTGTGAAACAGATTTAACCTAAGAGTTTAGCTTTTCTCTTTTATGTCTTTGCAATGTACTGAACCTGTGGCTGCTTCCTAAATGGCCACCAGATGGGTTCCACAGCTCTCTTTGAGGATGTGTGGTGGCTAAGTACCCAGCAGGGCTCACTTGATCAGCTTATAGGTCTTCACCATCCGTTTAGGGAAGTTGTGATATCTTCACTGTAGTAGAGACTCAGTGCAGAGTGCCAAGAAGCCTCTGAAGAGATTTGTGGTGTTGCAGGGCAGCTAGTCATTTGTTTCATGCTAGATGAAGGAACTGCCAGCTGAAACCCAAAACCAGTCACTGAAAAGAAACCTACATTGAAGGCAGGAGCAAATCTGGGCTTTGTAACTCTTTCACTAGAGTAACAAAAGCTGTGCAGCTGAGTTATTTTCAAACATCAGTATGGAGCAGTGGACTCTCACCCTCTTGCTTATCTCCTCAAGTTAATTTTCTTGATATTAAAACTAAATTTGTGATTTCTGAAGTTCAGCCTGTGCTTCACCCATTCAGCCATGTTCACCCATTCTTCCCAGTTGGTTGTTCATTCCAGAACCACTGTTGTTCATTAGCTGTATCTGTGTGTGTGCGTGTTCACACCCCATGGATTTCAGAAGAAAGGTTAATTCTCTGGTCTGGTGAGAGTTGTCCCTGCCCATGGAAAGGGATTGCAACTAGATGAGCTCTGAGGACCTTTGCAACCCAAATCTGAATTCAAAGGAACATGACAACAAAGGTCACCCAGTGGTTGTGTTGCTTTTAAGTCAACAATCTAGAAACAAGGGCATCATCTGTGGCTGGTGATTTCATTGTTGTTGATTATGAGATGGTTATATTTGGTGTTTTCTTCATGCTGGGGAGAACTGGGAGGGGAACTGATTAGCTGTTTTGTTTTCTAAATAGAAGATCCCAAGTTTTATTATGCACCCTAATTAGCACCTTCAGCACTTGTTTCCTCCTTATCCAGGAACTGATGAAAGCTTTGTAACTTAATGTGAATCATCTTGTTGACTCCAACAGACAGCAGATGGATCCAAGATCTGTGCAGAGCTGATTCCATTACGTTTTCCCAAACACAGCTTCCACCTCCTCTCTGCAGGCTTTGCCTTGCTCAGCTCCCTCACTTGCTGACCTCCTGCTGCATGCTGTTCTCCTTGCTCATGAAGCTTCTTCTCCACACTTTAAAAGATAACACACGTTTGGCTACAGCCTGTGTTTGCAGCATCACCAAAAAGTAATTACATAAGGAGACCTTTTGGCTTGGCCAGCATGGTTAGGATCTCAGCATACTGAGTAAGCAGCTTGGTGCAGGAACTCCTCCCTCCCCACCCTCCTTCTCCTCCCAGGGGCACAGCCCAGGGCCCAAGTCTTATGGAGGACAGCCAGCAAAGTTCAGCTTCTCTGAGAGCAGAAAGCAAACCAAGAAGAGGACTGTGACTGAGTGTAAAAGACTGCTGCTGCTTCTTGCGCTGTTCGTGTTTACAACTTTCCCCTTCCTCCCTGCTGAGCAAAAAGCAGCCTCTGAAAACACAGTGCAGCACTGCTGTGTCAGACACAGAACCTCTTTGGTGGGAAGAGATGTTCAAGATAATCAAGTCCAACCTTTAACCCAGCCCTGCCAGGTCACCCCTAATCAAGTCCCTAATCTGAGGGCTGGAGACACCCACACTCAGCAAACGAGTAGTTATTAGTGATGCTCTGAACAGTGTTGGTGATCTGGCTCCCTGCTCACAAGTGCCCTTAGTCTCGATTTGGGACACAAGAGAACTGCAGGGCTGTGCTGGAGTGACACTCACATACCAGACATTCCACATCATAAAGATGAAGAGGGGTGAGAGCTTTGTGGGCAGGGGGAATAATGGGAGAGTTGTCCTCTCCTTCAGCTGGCTGGGGCCTGCCTGCTCATTTCAATTGTAAATGACGTTAGAAACCAGCTGTGGCACTTTGTTGTGTCTCAGGAGAAGCAGCTGACTTCTACTCATATATAGTAGAAAAAGGGGGAGAAAAAGTGAGAACTACAAACTTCTACTAATTAGCATCAATACCAATTCATAACTTCACAGTTCTATTAACCACAGGCAGGTGACATCAGTTCCTTTGGGACTCTTAGGATCTTATTTTTTGAACAGTTTCCATCACCATAAACTAGTACCATCACCATGATGTTTATGGAACTGTGCTGTGTTCTGGGTACGGTCAGCAGGACAGGTTCGCTGCTACCATGGCATCTCGTACAGTCAAGATTGCTCTTAAAATTGGCAAAGCTTAGTCTTCTGATCTTCTCTTTAATTGGCTAGGAATTCCTCTTGGGGTAGAAGTCAACTCAGTTCCAGCCTGAGTGTGTTCCAAGATAGAATCACAGAAATGTTGAGGTCAGCAGGGGTGTCTGGAGGTCACTTGGTCCAGCCACCCTGTTCAAACAGGGCAGGACTAGGTTCAGACAGCTTTTGAACATCTACATGGATGGAGGCTCCCACCACATCTCTGGGCAACCTGGGCCAGTGCCTAGTCACCTTCACAGTGTAAAGTGTTTCCTGATGTTCAGAGGGAACCTCCTGTGTTTCAAATTGTTTTGCTTCTCATTCTGTTGCTGGGCACCATTGGGAAGAACCTGTCTCTGTCCTCTTTGCACCCTCCTCTCAGGTATTTATGTACATTGATGAGAGCCTTCTCCAGGCTGAAAAGCCCTGGCAACCTCAGCTTCTCTTTGTAGGACAGATGCTGCAGCCTGTACATCTTTGAGGCCTTGCACTGGTCTCACTCTTTTAAATCCATGTCTTCCACTGGGGACCCCAAAACTAGATACAGTATTCTGGATGTGGCTTGACCAATGCTGAGCAGAGGGGAAACATCACCTCCCTTGACCTGCTCTCTTCAGCGCAGCCCAGAACAGAAGGGCTGCCCCAGTTTACACCCATGTGTTCTTGAGCAAGTGTTTTTCTTGACCTTGAGTAGCACCATGCTTTGAACTGGCCTGGAAGGAAGTATAAACAGCCATATCCTCTCAGTCTTCATTCCACAAGACTAAACAAACTGAATTTATCTAGCCTGCCCTTGTTTGATAATACTCACCACTCCCCAGTCCTCCCACTAAGCCTTTTCTGGGCCTGTTCCAGTTGGAATCCCTCTTCCCTAAGCGCTGTACTGAGTTTTCCAAGTGAAGCATCAGCAATGATCTTTTACAACACCTGTACCTTCTCTTTCGGTGAGGGAAGAACTGAAGTGGTAACAGCTCTACTACATCTGCTTTTGTCGTGGTGGTGATGCACACAGCCCTTGCTCTTCCCAGTACAAGCAAATGTAGGAAAGTACTTGAGTCAGGAGTGGAGCATTTTCTGGGGTGAAGAAGGGATTGCAAACACTTAATTGGATGAAGGATCTGGAGAACAAAACTTGTGAGGAGCGGCTGAGGGAGCTGGGGCTGGTTAGTGTGGAGAAAAGGAGGCTGAGGAGAGACCTTAGTGCTGTCTGCAACTACCTATAAGGAGGTTGTAAAGAGGCGGCAGTTGGTCTCTTCTCCTAAGTAACAAGCGATAGAACAAGAGGAAATGGCCTCCAATTGCACCAGGGGAAGGTTAGGTTGTCCATAAGGAAAAATTTCTTCCCCAAAAGGGTTGTCAAGGCCTTCCCAGGCTGCCTGAGGCAGTGGTTGAATCCCCATCCCTGGAGGGATTGAAAAGGGATGGAGATGCGTGGTGTGAGGGACATGGTTTAGTGGTGATCTGGCCAAGCTGGGTTGATGATTGGACTTGATCTTAAAGTTCTCATCCAACAAAAACAACTCTGTGAAATTTGGGCTGAAATTTCTCAAAGTCAGTGGCAGAGTGGAGACAGAGGATAGGATCCCTCAAGGTAAATTAGCTCATAACAACACATTCCCTCTGTTCATCACTGAAAGAGCCTGCGAGTCAGCTCTGAGTATCAGAAAAACATCTGTTCGCCCCTTTCTGCTTTTTCCTCACTGCAGTGTAATGTATTAGATTATTAACCTTAAAAACCTGTTGGTTTCATTACACAGTGTTTGTTCATTTAACCTCTTTCCCTCTGATTGGATGATGCGGTAATGTGTTTGGGTTGAAAGTCAAGTTTTATTTTCTCTGATTAAAAAAAAATAAATCCCAGCAAACCTTTGGAAACCAAAGAAAACTTCAATTTTGATCAGTCTTATACCTGCCTTGGGTTCATTTAGTAGCAACCCCTTCATTTCAAGCAGCTCTTGGACCACAGATGCTATGAAATTCAACATTTTCTCATTTTGTCTTTCTTTTGACTCTTTTGAGACCAAAAGAAAACCACTGTTCTGCTTCTCCAGCTCCTGTGACTCGAGATGTCAGTGACAGTGTGCACCAGCCAGGTATGTGCTGTGGACAAGATGTATGTTCTTGGCAGGTACCTTGATGCTTCTCCCTGCCCTTTACTGACGAAAAAAGGTCCCACCATCGGTCTCCAGTTTATCATGTAAGATGTGCTCATTGCTGAAGCAGTAAGCTGTCATTTCTTATCTGGTATCTCACATCCATCCAACCATCAGCTTGTCTGGGATAGCTGGCAGCTCCTTCTGATGGGTGAACAGCCCATCAGTATCCCTCGCCAGTTCCCACTGGGCATGTAAATGGATCAAGCTAACGAATGCTGACAGGTGAGAGACATTCAGCTACAGTTGCTACTGGTAGCAAAGACAGAGCAGTAAAGAGTTCCATATGGTATCTCTGTTCAACTGGGAAGAGAAGCATCTCTTCTACCTGAACTGCGTTCACATCCCACAGTCCTTCACCCTCTTTGAGCTACCTCATGATCTCACGCAGCTCCTATAACCTCACTCTCCTCCTGTTCTGCTGTAATGCCAAAGGTTTAGGGAAGACCAGAAATAGATTCTACTGCATAGTAGTTGTGGTCAGGCTGTGGTACAGATGCTGCCAAAAGCCCTTCCTCAAGAGGACAGAAAACCCTGGTGGCCCCAGCATCTCATTACTGGCAGTTGCCTTCCAGGGACACGTTAATGTGAATGGAAAAGCAAGATGCTTTCTCCCAGTTACCTAATCAAGAAAAAGATCAAGATTTCACAATGAATTTTTTTATTTAATCTTGCCATGATGTCATTTTCTTACCAAGTGGTGTAAAATCAAGGTGTAAGGAAATGCTTTCCCTTCCATCTGTTGGCTGTGTTCTGTTTCCCAGTAGTGACCAGCAACTCTGTTTCTACACAGCCAGTTCAGTCTTCATGCCTTATCTTGAGCCAGTGCTGACTTTGATCTGGGTTCCTGCAATCTACAGCCATAGGTAGGATGTTTCCTTTCAACATAGCTCCCTTTCTTTACTGGTTGAGCTACATGCTTATGATGCATTTAATAATTAATTCCTCATGCCTGCTTCCACAGAGAAGTCTACATGCTCCAGCTTCTGCTGGTGACGTTCTCCAGATGTTAGGCTCTATTTGGTAACACTTTTCTTTCGCCACACTAAATGTGACTCTTGTTTCCTGTCAGTATTACTGCAAGCCATGGCTATTTAGGGCAACCTGGCCTCCTTCAGAATTAACTGAGCCCTCCTCAGTTTATATGGCTTTTGTGGCCGATATACTGGCAGCCACAGGGTCATAGAATCATAGAATCATCAGAGATCGGAAGGAACCTCAAAAGATCATCTAGTCCAATCCACCTGCCAGGACAGGACACCTAGACCAAGTTACAGATCAGAACATTACAGACTGGAAGCGACTCGGAAGAATCATCCAGTCCAATCTCCCTGCCACTGCAGGATCACCCAGACCAGGTCCAGATGGGCTTCAAATGTGTCCAGAAAAGGAGACTCTACAAACCCCCCTGGGCAACCCCCTCAAGTGCTCCATCATCCTTCCTGGGAAGAAGTTATAGAATCAGTCAGGGTTGGAAGGGACCACAGGATCATCCAGTTCCANATACTGGAGGCCACAATAAGGTCACCTCGGAGCCTCCTCTTCTCCAGACTGAACAGCCCCAACTGTCTCAGTTTGGCCTCATAGGAGAGGTGCTCCAGCCCTCTGATCATCCTTGAGGTTGTCCTCTGGACACAGTCCAGCACATCCACATCCTTCTTGTAATAAGAGCTCCAGAACTGGACACAGTACTCCAGGTGGGGTCTCACCAGAGTGCAGTAGAGGGGGAGAATCTATTTTCAAGCAGATCCTCCCAAGCACCTCCCATTGTTTTCACCTCTGTTTGAGAGGGCTGCTCTTCTTGAGGCAGCTATCAACTCTTCATTTGTTGTTATACCCTTCTTCCTACAGTGCCTTAGGCCCAGAGTAGACAGAATAATCCCTTTTGGGCTTAAGCTTGTCTTTTCCATAAAGAAAACATTACAGACATTGCTATTTTGTGCCTGGGACTCCTGCCAGTTAGCTGCTCCAACGATAAGGATTGATTCTGTGGAAGATATTTTACTGAAGCTAAGGTAAACGTTCTAGGGAGAAAACAAAGTATTAACAGGACACTTAAAAAAAGCCTACCCTGGGATCACGAGCCTACCACAGTTGTAGCTAAAAATCCTTCTTGGCTTGTCCACTAGAAGCTCAGCCATCGTGGGAGCTAGTAGATGGCTGCAGCTCAGCTCTGCAGCGCTGGGGCAGATGCGTGCCAACTGGAAAAAGAGCAAAGCATCAGCAGGCTGAGCCAGAACAGGCTGGAGCTGGGACTGGGCCTGTCGCTATGTCATCATGAGCTGTTGCACCACTGCCAGACCTCCATGATGTCTTTGTCAGCGACTTATAGCAGCCTTGTAGTACGTGAAGGGGCTGTGAGAAAGCTGGAGAGAGGCTTTTTATGAGGAACTCTAGTGCTAGGACAAGGGGGATGGGTTCAAACTAAATAAGAGGAGATTTAGATGAGGTCTCGGGAAAAAATTCCTCTCTGTGAGGGTGTTGTGGCCCTGGAACAGGTTGCCCAGGAAGGCTGTGGCTGCTCCATACCTGGGAGTATTCAAGACCAGGTTGGATGAGGCTCTGTGCAACCTCGTCTGGAGAGAGGTGGTGTTGCCTATGGCGGGGGATTGGAACTGGATGATGGCTGAGGTCCCTTCCAAGCTAATGCAGTCGGTGACTCTAGGATGTCTCACCCACCTTTCACTCAGGTCAGCCATGCCAGAACCTGGCAGGACTTTATTCCCTAACAAACATTGCGCGTTGTTTGCCAGAGAATATAAACCCCCAGTTTGGGGCTTTTCCTTGTGGCTCTCCCCGTACCGCGGGTTGACCTGATGTCCGGCCGCACAAGCCGTGGCCGCTTCTCCATCCCTCCAAGCGCATGCGCGGAGCAGCGCCCCCTCCCCAGGCTTTCCTCCTCTCCAGCGAGCGCCCTCAACCCTACCCCGCGCATGCTCACTGGGACAGTCTGTCCGCAGGGGGGCGCTACTCCCCCCCGCCTCCTTCCCCAGACCCGAAGCTGCTCGGCAGCTCGGGTGTTTCCGCTTATATCCCGGGGCTGGCGCTGCCGCGATCCCGGGGGCGCGCCGGCGGTGGCGGCGGGACGAGGGGAAAGATGGCGGCTGTGGTTGGCGGGGAGGTGGCGGCGGCGGTGGTGGTGGTGGTAGTAGCAGCCAGAGCCGGTGCGGACCGCGGCTGAGTAGGGAGACGGCTGGGACCGCGCCACCGCCGCCGGACCCTCCTCCTTCTCTTCTCCGTCCCTCCTTCCCTCCCGCCTTCCCCGCCCGCCCCGGCATNGTCGGACACCAAGGTGAAAGTTGCCGTCAGGGTGCGGCCCATGAACAGAAGAGGTGAGCGCAGGGGGCCGCGGTTGGGAAGCTGCGGGGAGGGGGCGGCACCGAGGTTTCTCCCCTTGGGGCTGCAGGGGGGAGAAACCCCCTCACAGACCCTCACGCTCTACTCAGACCCCTTTCGCGTACCCTCATACGCCTCCAGCCCCCCCCCCCCCCCCCCCCCCCCCAAACCTGCTCCTGGCTCCCGCATCCCCGAGGGGAAGCTGGCGGGGGGCGGAGGGGGTTGCTCCAGCCGTGTCTGCAGCCCCCGCCTGTCGCCTTGCAGAGCTGGACCTGAATACCAAGTGCATCGTGGAGATGGAAGGGAACCAAACCGTGCTTCACCCGCCGCCTTCCAACACCAAGCAGGGAGAAAGGTAAAAACGCCAGTTGCTGTGTCCCAAGAAAGAACCAAGCGCTGGTTCCTCCGACTCAACCTCGCAGACCCTTCGCCTTTGCTTTCTGAGGGGTCCACAAGGTCTTGTTATGATTATTTTAGGGTGGGAGCGGTTGGATTTTGAATCCCTGGGAAGTAAGCGCTAGATTTTCGGTCTTCTGGCTCCCACAGTGAAGTCAAGGTACCCAAATTGGGATGTGAAGACAGAAGATGCCTGTTGTTGGCTTCACAGGCTTAAAAGCCGATTCATAGCATCATTAACTTGTGACCTAAAGCTCCAGGTTGATTAAAACATTTGTGCTGTTGCCTGGAAGTAATGATAGAATTGTTTAGGTTGGAAAGGATCTTCAAGATCATTATGTACCCCCCACCCCGTTAGCCCAACTGTCTCAAGGCCACTGCTAAACCCTGTCCCTATGCTGCACATCTCCACGACTTTGAAACACATTCGGGGATAGTGATTCAACCCCCTCCCTGTGCAGCCTATTCCAATGATCCTTGATTCAAGAAATGAGCTGTGGTTTAGGTAAGGATTTAGACTGACCCCGTGCTCTGTTTTCAGAAGTTCCCCTTGAGCACAGGCTGCTAATAACTTTTTTGTAACCTATTGAGAGAACAAGAAGCAGAATCTGATTTTTGTGCTAGTGCTGGGTTTTTTCTAAAGTTTGTTTACAAGGTCTTAACATATTTGCATTTGAAAAGGGCTGTAATTGCTAGATCCTTTATTAATTCAGTGTTGCTCTGTGAAGTAGCCTATGAGAATATGCTAAAATAATTTTGAAATCTAGCGTTTAGCCGTGATGCCCCAGTAAAGAATACCCTTGGAAATAATCCAAAATACCAATGCACTAGACTGTAAAAATAGATCAGAACAGGAAAAGATTTCTTTCCTTTGAGGGAGCGTGGGGAAAGAAAGGGAGGTGCAAAGGGAATACTTAACGTTCTGTGCTTATCTCTTCAGGTACCTGTTGACTGCTCAGCTTAAGCTGATCTGTTAAGTATATTTAATGCTGAGGAGTGTGAAATCATTTGCATGGTTATAGAGATTCTAATCTGAACACATTTTTTTAAGAATATTTTTGATTGAGTTCACAGTAGTTATGAAGAAACTGTAATGTGAGAACATGGTGGAGTTTTTTCAGATATGATATGTCACATTTTTATAGTTTTCCAGCAGCAAAGATTGAGACTTTTTCTGTTTATGCGTGTCTGAGATGTGCAGGTGCTTCTCACGTTAATCCCGTGCTGGTGTGTAGCTGTAATGACACCACTTGAACTCAAATCCTATTTTGCATTGTCTTTGGAACTCTTGTTGTGGCTCATGTGCTGGCCGGGGTCTGTGCTTGTTTCCTGCTCCTTTCACAGAGCTTCTACAAGTGCTGCTGCCTCTGTGGGTCTTAACATCTCATCTGCAAAATGGAAATCTCTTCTTGAGATGAAAATGTAGGATTTTTCTCTTGTTTATCAAAGTGTGTCTGGCCTCTGTCACACCACTGCCTTTGTAAGAACAGTGTTAACTCTTTAAAGTAAATGGATCTGAGAACTCTAAAACAGAAAATGCAAATAGTATTTACAAAGCAAGATCAGAATTAAGGTTTAAAAATCATAATTTTAATAGGCTAAGGGAACCTAAGGATTTAACAAAGAACTGGTAATGTTTAAGTGTTGCCTATTGTCCACATTGGTCTGCAGTGAGGCCGTGTGGTGACTGTGTCTTTTGGGAGCTGGAGTAGCTTGTGTTTATCTGGCTTTAGTACCTGTCATATATATTAATTCTCTTACTTGGTTGGAATGGGCTTCTGGTTCTGTGCCAAGAGCCTCAGCGTTGACAGCTGCATTGGCAGGTGATGCTGTGGTGCCTGCAGCCCAACTTGAGGCTGAAATTTGGCTGGCTGTTGCGTGTGCAACTAATGTGTTTGAAGCACTTGCCTGATGCGGTGTTGGAGATTCCAGTACAAACACTGATCAGGAGGAACTAGTGCTAGTGTAAACCCATAGTCTGTGTTCCTTCATGGCAGGTGTTGTATGGAACCTGTAAAGATGCCTAATGAACTTCTTGGTGCCTCACAAAGATGCTTAAGTTTTCTTCAGTGCTAAACTCCTGATTTCTATTTTATCACACAAATGATTTCAATTTCTTGTGTGAAATGAATTCACTTGTTCTCTGTGAACCCACTATGAAATATCTATGTAAACTGGCTCTGGATTGCTGAGTGGTTGCTGCTTGTACTTGGATTGTTGCCTTGGCAGGGTTAGAGATGTCAAATGGACTTTTCGTTTTCTTTGTCTAGCTTGTTTTTTTTATACCTCAACTGGATTTTTCTTTCAGAGCAGCTATGTCATTGCAAAAGTGATTTCACTTGTTGGGATGATGAACTGCTCTTTCCCTACTATGTGCGCTATTTTAATATTCTCTGTAGTCTTACCTTGCCCTTTCTACTTTTTATCTTTTTATATGGAAATTTCCCTTTTCCAGCTGAATGGAAGTACAAGTTTGTACTGAACTTTGGAATAAGAAGCCTTCTAAAACAAATTTGGTTTCCAGGGCTGCTTTTCTTAGTTCAGTTGAAACTGAGAGACTATAGGTTGCGGGGAGTACGATTCAGGACCATGCTCTTTATTTGCTTTGTTCTTTCAGTTAGAATTTTGAAGGTGCTGACAGAATTTTTTTTGAAGTGAAATTAGGTAGCTTTTTATTAATGATAATAAAATTTGCTCTTGGCAGGATGTCCAAGGTCAGGAAAATCAAACTTTACTGGCTTTGCCTATTCTCTCAGGAGTTCTGAATTAAATCAAAGCTCAGTTGCACATTGTTCATCAGTGTCTAGGTTTTTATTAAGGATGGTTCTGAAGGATTTCAGGTGGGCAAGTAACACTCGTTTTGCAAGTGGTGGAAGAAGCATGAAATCCCAGGCAGTGCTGTCATCTGTCCAACTTTCACTGTTGTGTTAGAGGTAAACTAAGAAGTTATAACCATAAATTAGACCACAGTTCTGACTGCATCGTCTATCTGCTAAACCACATAGCATCTGTACCTTCACAAGCACAGCCACAAACCAGTACTGCTTATTAAATGCAAGTGTTCTGTCTCTGTATGTGCAGCAGGCCCCCGCTGTTCCTTCTGAAGTAATGAAGGAGGAAAACCAGAATGTAGTAAAACTGAACAATCTGGGCCTGAAAGGCACAGGAAAATCTTTATTGACTGAAGTAATAGGAGGCAGAGCTCAGAATGGAATGGTTTTCATTAGCTGGTATCAGGTATAATCTCTGGTGCTGGCAACGTTTTTGTAAGTGGATTGTTGGACTTCATACCTTTAACCCTTGTTTTACCATCATTAGTAGCAGCAGTTTCCTTTCTGTCTGCGTGTGCATGTGTCTCCTTTCAGTTACCTCTTTTGACTCATCTGTTTCACCCCCAGGATCACTATCCACTTCCCTTTCTTCCTCAGAAGAACATTGTCTTCCTGGGAACCTGCTGATTTTAATTTTTTCTGTGTTCAGTTGAGAATCTAAATTTTCTTTCTCAAAGTACGCACTTCTTGAAAAACAGCATTCTGATTTGCAGTCTTTTAGAAATGTGTGATATGTTTCAAAGCTGGTTGTGTACGCACAACTGTCCTGTCTGCTGTAAATGTTTGTATTTACTTGTTGGCAATATGCGCGGCAGTAGAATGTAGCTATGACGTAACAAGAGTCTGGACTTGCTGACAGGTTTTCAAAATATTTGAGTCATTTTTTTACAGTGGAAATTTCTTGCCTCTTTCTATGAAAGATTTGACTTTACGATAGGGATGTTATTATTTAGTAGGACTAGGGAGTTTTTGTTGGGTTCATCCTGGTTTTTGGTTGTTAGGATATACTTGCCTCCAAGCTTTCGTCTCTGCTGTCATTTTTAACACATAGGATCTGAAAAGTTGTGTTTTAGTTCCCTGACAATAATTCTTCACAACATGATTTTTTCCTTAAGTAAGCAAAAATTTGGGTATTGGGCAACTTACTCTGTTAGAGCACAGTAGCCTTGTGCAAACTTTGCCTTATTAAAAAAATCTCAGGGCAGGAAACGAGGTGATCTTAAAATTACCGCTTTGCTCTGCAAGTATATTTTTGGCTTAATTTTTCTTTTTAAAGAACACTTCACAATTCCCTCACTTGCTCTTCTTCCATCCACATTTGATAACAGACAAATAGCACCAAGGTCCAGTTCTACGGATGTAAAACTCCTAGCTCCAAATGAATAAAGATACCAGAATATATGGCAGCTGTTTTGAGTAGGTTTAAGCCCTTTAATAAAATAAGTAGCTAGGAACAGATGTGCCTATGTGTCTTGGTTTTATAGGTCTTAATACTGTCAAAGATGAATATCCAAAGCACAGATTTCATCCTTAGGCAGTTTGTCTTAAACCCTTTGTTTCCAGAAGACAGCTGTTGCTTCCCTTGCCTTGGAGAAAACGTGATTTTTGGATGCTCTTCAGGAGAGTCACTTTTTGTCTTACAGCAATGTGTTGCTTTGAATAGCCTCAGAGATGAGAGAAGAGCAATGTTGTAGGGAGCTGCTCCTTGTTTCTGTTACGTGCAGGAATGACTGAGGTCATGTCTTCCACGTGTGCACTTCAAATTGTCACTCCAGGTAGATCATAAAATAATAGCAAGCATTGACTTTTATGGTTGCGGGAAATTGTTACAGTAATTTGACTCTGACCTCTTCTCTTAAGCTTGCTGTCAGACGTCAGGATTCAGGATGTGAACTCTTAGCTTTGAACCTTTGCAGAAGAAGTGGGTTAGAGCTAAGAAATGTGGGGCTGGAAAGATTGGCTCTAGATGCAGCTCCTTGAAGTCAGTGTTCTTCATTTAAAACAGTCTGAGATGAAATTGTCCTCCAAACTACTGCCTGAGAGTAGATGCAGCACCCATTATTTTACCATGTTTATGATATCCAGGCAGCTGTTAGGACCTCATGGTCTGTTCTTGAAATGGCATTGCTGCAGGAAACTACCACTGGAGACAGTTGGGATTGCAAGTGACCAGCTACTAGTACTTAGCTGGCAGTACTTCAGAACAAAAATAGATAAAGTGTTTGAAGAGAAGAAAAACTGCTTGGTATGACCATGTTTAGGCAACCAGTGCTTTGTGGCCATTCTCTGCTTTTGGAATACCAAGTATTGTGTTCAAATATTTGAGCAGTACACAGTAAAATGAGGTTGAGCTTAGAACTTACTTCTGTGCTCTGTGATGTTAGAGAAGTCTACGTTGTGGAAGATTAGAATTGTTTTGCTTCTGTGTTTGGAAAGGCAGGTTGCTTAGTACTGTAGCCAGAGGTGGGTTTTGAGCCTGGGTTGCTAGACAAAACACCTGGAATGTGCTGCTTATTGAATTGAGTTAGGAATTGAAAGAAATGGTGCAGGTCTTTTACTGGTGTTTTTTTTTTGGTTTGGGGTTTTTTTGGGGAGGGAGATTAGGACTAAAGGAAAAGCTTTATTTTTCCCTCCTTTGCCCCCATAGTATAAGTAGAGGCAGCTTTCTTGTTTTGAAAACAAGGTTATCTTGCTCTGTTGTGCATTTAGTAGGTTTATTAAATNTGGTTTGGGGTTTTTTTGGGGAGGGAGATTAGGACTAAAGGAAAAGCTTTATTTTTACCTCCTTTGCTCCCATAGCATAAGTAGAGGCAGCTTTCTTGTTTTGAAAACAAGGTTATCTTGCTCTGTTGTGCATTTAGTAGGTTTATTAAATGTGTATCTGGTAACATTTCACACTTTTCATTAGGTTCACTGTAATTTAGTAGGTTAAAAATTTAAACGATGCTTGTGTTGTAGTGACCCAGGTGTGGGCCAGATTCAAGTAATTCTTCTGGAATTAAGACACCCCCGCCTCCCCTGCACTGCATGGAACCTGGGCTCAGAGAGAAGCAGCACATCAGCTGCCCTTCTACGCAGCTCTGTGTGCCTCTGGGTATGATTATTTTGGGGGCCAAAGCAAATCCCTTCTTGTCAGCACAGTGGTACGAAGTCATAAGATTAGACATAAAGCTCTGTATTGACAAATGTTCTTGTTGCTATTGTGTTTGAGCCTTTATCCAATCTAACTCCATCATTCCTCTGCAGTTGGGTGATACCTGAGTCGAGGGAGCTGCCTCAGGTTGCGTTGCTGGTGTCTTTTGCAGGGACAAACTGTCCTTAATGGTGGGAAAGTAGTGCAGTGGTTTTTGCTTATTTGGCCAGCCCTGGGCATGGTTTGAATCTATTAATGGAAACAATTACTGCCTACTAGAGTGAAATGCCAGCTGCTGCAATAGGGTTGTTGCTTAACTGAGTAACTTCTCTGATTGCTCAGTTCCTTGTAATTTGTGAGGATGTTACTGACAGCAGTGTGGAGAAGGCTCCTTAAGGAAGTGTGAAAGTGTTGGCTGGAGAGAAGGAATTTTACTACTTCAGTAAGTGTAGCCCACAAAGAAAAGGCCATGCTGTGCAATGATGTGCACCACAGGATTCATCCACCAAGTTAACTTATGACTCAGAGCATCAGGCTGGTTAAAACAGTCAAACTGTTGCCTTGAAGTAATCATAGAATCAGAGTCGTTTAGGTTGGAAAGGTCCTTGAAGATCAAGTCCAGACATCAACCCAGCAGGTCCTTATGCCACTGCTGAACCCTGTTTCTGAGCTCCATGTCTACAGGACTTTGAAACACGTTCAGGGATGGTGATTCAACCCTTTCCCTGGGCATCCTGTTCCAAGGCCTGAGGACCCTTTCCAGGAAGAAGTTTGTCCTCATGTCCATCCTAAACTTACCTTGGCTTAGCTTGAGGCCATTTCTTCTTGTCCTCTCACCTCTTGTGAGAAGAGACCAACCCTAACCTCTCTACGCCCTCCTCCTTTCAGGTAGTTGCAGACAGCAGTAAGGTCTCCCCTCAGCCTTTGTCTTCATGCTAAACAGTCTGAGCTCCCTCAGCTGCTCCTCACAAGGTTTGTTCTCCAGATCCTTCATCAACCTTGTCGTCTTTCTCTGCACTCGCTCCAGCACCTCAGTTTCTTTCATGTAGAGGGTTGCTGTGTTTCTTTCACAAGACATGTTCCCTTGATTGTTTTTCAGTTTTTGGGGAAAAAGCTTTCTGATGCTGTTGTGCTTTCTTGGTGTTAATTAATCTCTGTGGTTGTGGCCTTTGTATTTGATAACTGTCTTTTAATCTAAAAATAATCAAAAAAGCCCAACTCTCAGTCATCAAAACATCTAATGGAATTCATAACCATGTCCTGAGCTAATGCATTCCTTAGTCATCAGCCTTAACCTTTATTTGGCATTTTGTTCCAGCCGAAATAGAGACATCCTTAAGCATGTACACACTCACCAAATACACCTACATCTTCCTTGGATAATCTGAAGCTAGTGGCTGGTAACTTTTTCACTAGGGTTAATTTGAGTGTTCCATCTCATTTCACAGAGATTGCCATGGGGAAATCTATGTGGTAACAGCCCCTAATGAAATCCCTAATGATTTGTAGTCCTCTAGTAATTTATTTGCTCTTTAAGTGTTATAAATCTTTGTCCTGAGTTATCCCACAGTTAATCTTCTGACGGATTAGTCCATGAATATGTCAATGCATCTTCTTTTTTGCAATGTGTGTGTGTATTCCAGGAATTTTAAGCATTTCATAAACATGAATCAAAGCAGCTGCTGTGGCTGAAAAGCGTGTTTATCTCCGCATGTGTTCACGAAGATACTGCTCCATATGTTTAAAGAATCTATCAGGGTGCACTGTGGACTGTAAACTCTGTACAAAGTGATGTGATGCAGAAACACTGGTGAAAATGTCAACTCTTTAATGTGGGGGGTTTTTATTTGTATTAGAGAATAATTTAGATTTGCAAATAAAATAATACATTATATTCTATGTATTGAGCTGACATTATGTTACTTTATTCCACTATCTGTTTTACTTGGTATTGCCATTTAAAGTTTTGCACAGAAGCTTGTAGGTGAGACTAAATCTTCCCATGTAAGCCTTCAAAATTCTGCTGGGATAGCTTTTCTAGCAATAAATACAAGTACGCAAAGCTGTTTTGCTTAGTATTTCTCATACGGTGACAAGGAAGAGCAGATCTTGGATAAGAAACTGCAAGACTTGATGTTTTTCCCAAGTGGTTTCCACTTTTCATGTGACTATGATTAAAATAATGTGTGGTGTAGCTGAGAAAGCCTTTCACAAATTCTTTCAGAGCTGAAGAAAAAATCATTTGGGTGAGGTGGAAGGGGAAGTTTATTTGCTAAACAAACAGCTTTGTACAGTGACAGGCTGTGATTAATATTAAGAACCTCAGAATTTTGCTGAATATTTACTTCAAATTCAGTTAAGACTTTGTGATTCAAAAGCGAAGGTTTGTTTTCCAGAAGATGAGCTTTTGGTGGAGGTCATTAAACAGAGCACTCCAGTTGGGGCTCAGAGCTAGTGCAGAGCTGCTTGATGGCCCTGAGTAAGCAGCATCCTGGTTTGCTTTGGAAAGTTTCTTTGTGAGTTTCTTTGTGAGATTGTGGCAGTGTGAGTCTTTATGTGATGCGGGGTAGGTCTGCAGTGCTCCAGACTTGTTTTGACTGCAAATAAAATCCTCCCTGAATGATATGTTACTCAGGTGTCCTCTGAATGCTCCAATGCTCAGCAAGAGGTAGTTGTGTTTGATAATAATTTTCAAAGAGAACTTATCAGTTACGAAAGGGGGTAAGATCAGAAACCATTAGCATTTTGCTATTGTACTATAGTGGGGTAAAAATATAGTTCTGAAGGTTTTGTTGGAAGGGTATCATGGGACATCATCCCATCATGCAGGTTTTGCTGTTTTGAGCTGCTTACCACGACCACAGTCAGGGATCTGCTGTTCTAATGCAAACTGTCTAGAAAACAATCTGGTGTTTTCCTTAGTGTCTGTTACACTTAAAAACTGCTTTGAAGAGTTTTTGTTGTTCTTCTGGTGTAAATCTAATGCTTGTAGCTCATTCTTGACTGGAGTGTCCTTGAGAAATGCTGCTTCAGTGTCTGCAGAGAAACCAGTGCACAAGGAAAGGCAGAAGTTGGCTTGGTAATGGATTTGTGGCCGATGTGGTGGAATGCAGGGAAAGGATACTCGGGCTACAGAACCGGATGGGTAACAAAAGGCAAAAGAGAGGTACAGAAACAGATGCTGCTGAAAGTATGTGTTGGAGGAAAACTAACCAACAATACCCAACAGCTTTTTTCCATCCTACCAAAAATGTGTCTGAGAAGCTGCTGTTCTCTGTGTTGTCTGCATGTGTGTTCTGGGTGAGATCCAAGCTGAAAACAAAAAGGAAACCGGGTTCTTATAAACAGACCATTGAACACTTGGGTCAATTTGCCTTGTAGTTTCCTTGTCAAGAGCTTCCAAGTCTGTTGTATGTTTCTTGTTTGAGGTGTTTATGACGCTGCAGCTAGGTTCATGTCCTATCCCTAATTTTCATTGCATAGTTAACTTACAGTTGAACACTGAATTTTTACTGTTTATTACAGTCAACATGATTGAGAATCTGTGTGAATTGGCTGCGAAATACTTGAAGTGCATGTGATGAAAGTGTTTTTGAAGATGCAGCATTAAAGTGTTCTTTGGCAATGGAGCAGTATTTTGTATGTTTTTTGAGTAAATTCTGTAGATGTTCTGTCCCGCTCAGCATCCCACTTCCATAATTGGATCCTCCCCTTATTGTCAGAAGGACTGAAGGAGGGCAGCATTTGACATCCCATGGGGAAAGTTAGAATCACAGAATTACTGAGGTTGGAGAAGACTCGAGGTCATCCGGTCGTGCCCATGGCCAACATCACCACAGTCAATGTGACCAGAGCACTAAGTGCCATGTCCAGTCTTGTCTTAAACACCTCCAAGGATGAGCACTTCACCACTGCCCTGGGCAGTCCATTCCAGTGTCTAACCACCATTTCTGTGAGGAAGGGCTTCTTAACATTTAACCTAACACCACCTCCGGCAGCTTCAATGTGCTCTCTCATCCTATCACTAGTTGCCTGGGAGAAGAGCCTGATCCCCAACTTAGATAACTTGGCTCCTGCCAGTTTTGTTTCCAGTCACTCATCAGGGCGTAGTGGATGAGAATTGCACCTAGACAAGCATCAGCTTAATCTCCCTGCTCTTGTTTAATTACTTTAAGGGCATGCTGCATCCTCTCAAGTGCTTTTTGGAAGTTGCAGTTTTGCAGATGTGAGTGAATGTGACAATGAGAAGCCTTTTATTTTTATCAGAAATACTGATGCTGTGGAAGTATCATGCCCTTAGTATGGTCTGTACTTCCTGCCATCTCCTCTCACAGAGAGAGCTTTGCATACCTGTCAAGGAACGAGGTGTCAGGTGTCTTCTCTGGAAATTTCAGAGTGGCCCCTTGCAGCTTGATGATAGTTTAAACCCAGAAATGCAGATCAGAGCTCTAGAGTGAGGGACTGAATGTCCTTCTGTGTTAGGCAGGGCTTGTGAGTTCTGAGCTATGGTTCTTCTAGTTCATGGTCTGACCTATTGGTTCCCGGAATATAGAGGCGGAGGGTAAAAACCTAAATCAGCTCATTTTATTTTCAAGGAATATTCAGGGATGGCAGGAGTCTGACAGTTGGCTAATGAGTAATGTCAGTTTAATAAGCTCAGGATGGGTGTTCGGTTAGAAATGTGAACTTGGACTTGCATATTTTTCCATCATTATTAGGAAAAAACTTTGTACTTTACAATTATTATTTAATAAGTATTAATAATTAAATAATACTTTTTAATAAATTATCATTCTAATTTGAATCCAAAATATGAGACAAGATATAGATTCCCCACAGAATGTTTCCTCTAACTGGAAGGAGGAAAGGGTGCTATGTAGGGGGTTTTTTTAATTGTTATTTTTCCTCTTAAAAATTTACTTTGGGTAATTAATGATTCTTTTTAAAATCATGTTACTTCCTTTTTGGTGTTTTCTCCCAGTAGCTGGTTCTGCACAGGACACAGGTCACTTCTGTGGCCCTGTAGTGTTAATCCCGGAGTATCTGAAATGGGATGCTTGCCTTAGCTGCGGCTTAGCACATCTTCTCATGTTCTTTTACTTTCATGTCTCAGTTTGCAGCTACAGAAGATGCAAATGAATTGAACTGGAGTTACTAAACAACATGAATTTGAGCCTTTTTTTGAGTAAGAAGAAAACAGCTGACTCCTTATCACACTGAGAATCCAGTTCAATTTAAAATACTAATGATGGTCAAAGCAGAAAGGCTATGCTGAAAAATTAGTGCAATAAACGTTTTTACTAGCTTTGAACTTAGTGCTGTGTTTGTCAAAACTGGATCTTGTTTGCAGTACTGCCGCTCACCTACTTCACTCCTTTGCGTCCTTATCCTGACGTTACTAACCCAGAACTGCTGACCTCTGTAGGAGTTGCCTTCTCAGATCTCTGATTAGTGCTTATCAGAGCTCAGAACCTGTGTACTCTTACCTATGACTTTTCAGAGTGTTTCAGACCAATCAGCTTGTCCTGAGTCTTTCTGTAATACATGATTTCTCATTCTTGTTTAAGGATTTTTCTCCACTTTTGGAGAGACCACAAGTAATTCTGCCCTATTTCGTGTATCTTGTTATATGTAACTGCTTGCTGTGCTGGCAGATCTCTACGTAGATCACTGAGCCTGTGGGTTATTTATGGCAGAGATAATTAGCCGAGTTGCTGCTCCTGAAACAGAAGAATTGTGGCTCAGTGTTGTGGAAGTTTAGCTGATAAGCTTTGTGGAGGCCTCTCCTCCTCCTGTGCAGAGTCAGATCAGGAGACTCAGTACTTGACTCCTACAGCCTGGTTAGGAGTTGCCTTCTCATGTGTTGGCAACACAGTGCCAAGTGTTCACGACTGTCCTGAACTCAGAAAGGGAGGAGGCGGCACTGATGGAGTCAAGACAGGAAAGGGCAGAAAGTATCTTGCTATGGGATTCTGCTGTACTTTTCCTATCAGAAATGGGGTGCAGGGTGAGCACATGATTAGGGAAGAAGGCAGAGCTGGTGGATGCCTCCAGAAACTTGAAAGTGTGGTGACTGGCTTTACAGAGATGACTGACAAACTCCATGGCGTTGTTTTGGTGCTCTAAGCACCAAACCCACTCTGCTCTCAGGATTTTATTCTCTCGGGGGTGTTTTTGTCCTGTTCTCATGGGGAGGGAGCAGCAGTGCTGGCTGCAGATCCCGATGCAGACAGTGCTACAAAGCAGAGTGTGAATGTTTTCAGTAAAATTTGAAGTATTTAATGAAATATTAGGAACAAAGTAGTGGAGATGCATTGTTGAGAAGTGGGGTAAAACTCCCAGTTTGGTTTAAATGTACCTGTTGACTTTACTGGTTGGACTGAGTGTTAGAGTTGAAGCATTCATCAGGAAAGAATCAATTTTTCACTATCTCGATGGAAGGGTCCCACTGGATCTTCCTATATTTTCTGTCCCCTGACCTTGTTACCAGTGTTTTCCAGTGCACTTTAAAGATACAATCTAAATAAAGACTTATCTCTAGCAATGGTGCTGTTTCAGAATAAAGAGATGGAGAGCTGTGAGCAGATCCCAAGAGCACATGACTGCTCAGTCTGTATTGGAAACTCAGACACGGTCAGTGTGTCAGCATGCGCATGTTGCTTGTGTCTCAGCTCCTCTGTGCCCTGTCCCACTGCTCCGAGTAACTTAACCTTGCATTACTCACTTATACCGCTTGCATTTTTTCTTCCCTTTTATCAGCTTCTTTATGTTTTTTGTGTACTAATTGCCTAATGTATACCTCCTGTTCTGAATCCTGCCAGAGCTGGCATCTTGATTTCATTGTCAGATGATCATGTTTTCTGATTTAGGGTTTGGTTGCTTGCTTTCTTTTTTCCTGCTATGTTAAGGCACATCTTATAATGGAATAACATTGGCTCTTTTCACAAAGCAGCTGTGCAATCCTCGGTGAAGCTGAAATTCTCAGCTGCACCACTGTGAATTTCTGCAGGGGAATAGAGACTCTTCTTAGACCTTCCTTCCCTTGTGTTCAGGCTGGGGCTGTGCACATTTGACTGGTGCTCTTCATGTGAAAGTGTCCTTGCACCTTCTCTCTTCCTCTTCCACTCTGTTGCTTGGGTTTGTGCCTGAGCTGTTAAAAGCCTGGTTGGACTCTGGCACTCTGTCTGCTCTTTGTCAGCACAAGAAATGTGCAACACAGATAAAAACGTTACAGTTAAGGGCAGCAGGAAGGTTTTTCCCACAACTTGTATCTTCCACACTCTGCAAACAAACATTCATTAAATGAGTTGTGGATCTAAACATTTCTCTGCAGTCTGAGATGACAGCTCAGACGATGTTTTCAGGGGTTAATGCTGTTGGCTGCAGGCCGGGCTTGGTGTGTGTGTAAAGATTCATGCATGACTTAAATAATGAACAATTTTTCAAGAAAAGATAACCTTACCTCCAAAGTATTTGAGCTGCAGTTAGGCTTTAGGTAAGATTCCGTTGAAAATTCTGTGTTGTTGTTGAACGTGTTATGTTTTAAGTACAACAGTGTGTCTGGAGAGAAGGAAATTGTTTAAGGAAACTACTATCATATGACAGCAGTGCGGTGTGCAGGCTGCTGGATAGAGTTCACGATGTCTCTGCTTGTGTATTTTGTAAAGATTCCTGTGTGGTGATGTCTGCCATCAATAATTTTAAGAGTTATGCAGTGTATAAAGTTAATTTGGGGAGGTGGTTGTGATGACCAGCCATCTTTTACTAAACCATCCCAGGAATTTGGTAGTAGAGTTACTCAGTTCATCAGTCACAGAATCACAGAGTTATTGAGACTGGAAAAGACCACCAAGATCATCAAGTCCAGTCTGTGACCTAGTATCATTGCAGTCAGCTAGCCCATGGCACTAAGTGCCACGTCTAGTCTGTCCTTAAACATGTCCAGGGATGAGGACTCTGCCATTTCCCTAGGCAATCCATTCCAGTGTCTGACCACCATTTCTGCGAGGAAGGGCTTCCTAACATCCAACCTAACCCTCCCATGGCAGCTTCAGGCCCTGCACTCTTGTCATGGTGCTAGTTGCCTGGGAGAAGAGCCCAACTGCCACCTGAGTACACCTTCTCTTCAGGGAGTTATAGAAAGTAATAAGATCCCCCACAAGTCTCCTGTTCTCCAGACTCAACACTCCCCGCTCCCTCAGCCTCTCCTCACCAGACTTTCCCTCCAGTCCCTTC
>VZRI01001308.1:748851-817620 GCA_013397515.1 Upupa epops | reverse complement strand
ACTTGTCTGGTTTGGCTTTCCCTGAGTGGAGAAACATTTGCAGTGTGTTCTCTGAAGAAATGCATCTGCTTGCTTGCTGGATTTTGGGGTTTTTAAAACTGTATTCCTTTCCCTGCCCCTGGGACAGACAGCCCTTTTCAGTCATGATTTATGTTTTTACTAAGTTTTGGGATTTTGTATTCTGTATTTTGTATCTTTGTCCTATTTAGCAACTTAATACTTTTGTTCAGTGTTGTTTTGGATCCACAGGTGATATCATACATTCTAATAACTTTCCATGCTGTGCAGAAGAGGTTTTTTCCTGTAATCCTTGAAAAGAGAGTAAGAAGTGATAACAATACAGGAAAGGGGCTGGTGTCTAGCAGGAATAACTCATTAAAACCGAACAAATCTCCAGGCTGAGCTATTTTTTTGTTTTGTTTTGGCACAAAGAAGAAGCCAGCAAATAAATGCTTAGACTGTGACGCTCTTGACAGGATACTGGTGAAGGAAACACCTGAGCAAGGCTGTGAGAGCCAACATGGGGTTTTATACTGCTCTCTTCCAGAGTCATGGAGCCTTCCCTTGCAGTAGAGCAGCACACAAACTCCAGCACCTCACACAGCCCTACAGGTACAATGGAAGGAGCCATATGGTGGTATGGAACCCTTTAGGTTGGAAAAGACGTTTTAAGATCATGGAGTCCAACCATTAAAACATGACAACCAATGTGTTGGTGAGTGGGGTTAAATCCAGTTGGCAACCGGTCACAAGTGGCATCCCTCGGCCTTGTTTAAGTGACCTGGGTGAGGGGATTGAATGCACCCTCAGTAAATTTGCAGATGATGCAAAATTAAGTGGGAGTGTTGATTCCCATGAGGGTGGGGAGGTGCTGCAGAGGGATTTGGACAGGCTGGAGTGATGAGCTGAGGCCAATGGGATAAGGTTTAACAAAGCCAAGTGCTAGGTCATGCTCTTCAGTCACAACAGCCCCCAGCAGCGCCACAGGCTTGGGAAAGAGTGGCTGTAGAGCTGCCTGGCAGAAAAGGACCTGGGGGTGTTGGCTGACAGCCGGCTGAACAGGAGCCAACAGTGTGCGTAGGTGGCCAAGAAGGCCAACAGCATCCTGGCCTGGATCAGGGACAGTGTAACCATCAGGAGTAGGGAGGTGATGGTGCCTCTGTAGTCTGCCCTCATGAGAACACACATTCAGTATCTTGGGAAGATACTTGGTGGTATCTTGGAAAGATATTTACCAGCTGTTTAAGAAATCTTAGCAGTTTTCTTTCTGTTAATCCAACGTTGCTGTTGGCAGTGAAAAAAGGGTACAGGTAGGTCTGCTTTTGTTGGGTGATGAGGGCGTTCAAGGCCCTGCCTGATGTTGCTGTGTTGCGATTTCTGTTTGGAAGAGAGTTAGCATGAAGGGATTCAATTCCAACTTCAGTTTTATGTTCCGGGCTTTGCCTGGGTTTGATACCAAGAGAATCCCTCATTCAGGTAGGATCTTTCATATGTTACTGTTGCTTCCTATAGGACAACTTGTATCTCACCATGAGAGTGCAGTGGGGGCTGGCAGATGGCTAAGGGTAACACTTGCAGTATATAGGTTTGTTTTTCATTGGGATTTTTTCAAAACATCCTACCCCCTTTTCTCCATGTGTGGGGTGAGTTTGTATCCTCTGTATAACAACTGCTACTGGGTGAGGAGATCTCTCAGAAAAGCCTATTCTGACACAGATTTTAAAACAAGTTCTTTGAAAACAAGCTTAGAGGAATTTTAGGTTTGTTTAAAAAAGTAGATCCACTTTTCAGCTGTTGTACATGTATTTTCCATACTGCTGCCTCCCTGAAGTAATACCTGCATTTTTACAAACCGCTCTTGCAGTTGTTTGTTCATATCACAGAACACTAGGGTTTGGAAGGGACCTCAGAAAAATCATTCAGTCCAATCCCCCTGCCAGAGCAGGATCCTCTAGATCCAGTTGTACAGGAACAGACCAGGCGGGTTTTAAATATCTCCAGAGAAGGAGACTCCACAACCTCCCTGGGCAACCCATTCACCCTCACCTTGAAGAAGTTTCTTTTCGTGTTTATGTGGAACCTCCTTTGTCCTGTCACCCACCCTTTCCATATTGATCAACGATCATGAGATCACACGTCTGTCTCCGTTTTTCCAAACTAAAGAGCCTCAGCTCCCTCAACCTTTCCTCATCAGGGAGATGCTCCACTCCCTTCATCATCTTTGTGGTTCTGCACTGGACTCTCTCAAGCAGCTCTGTGTCCTTCTGAAACTGAGGGGTGCAGAACTGGACACAAGTTTCCAAGGGTGGTCTCCCCAGGGCAGAGCAGAGGGGAAGGAGAACCTCTTGATCTAGTAACCACCTCCCTTCTAATACCTCCTAATCTGCTGAACTAGGAGTTTGCTACTCATAATGACATGTAACAGTAAGAAGAATTTTACTCCAGATATCCTGAACTGTTCTCTAGGACTGATAACACACGGATTTTATTCCTTCTTTGGAAAAACCAGTGACCAAGGTACCAAGTTGACCAGGAGTGCTGTCATCTGTCTGTTGTAGTTATTTATCCCAGCACATGAAATTGATAAAATGTGACTTCGGAGTTCATCCTACTTTGGGATGTGATGGGGCACTGGTCCCAACTTGGATATTTACCTGAAGTTCTCAGAGAAATTAATAATCTGTTTTTTCTGGCTTTTGAGTGGCGCAGTATGTAGCTGTGTTTGACCTGAAGCGTAAAGCTCTCGTGGGAACAGGAGGTTTGGAGGATTGTTTGGGAGCTGGTTTGCTTTTGAAGCAGGATTCCTGGTTTGCTTTCATGCCAATAGTTAGACAATGCCAATAAGGAAACAATTGCTTTTGCTGATAATGGCTCCTTCACATGGGTTTCGAGGAGGGTGTGGGCTCTGATGGAGATTATTGCAGAGTTATTTCAATCACTGGTTTTCTGAGGGGAGATCTTTTGGGAAAATATTAATCATCTGCGAGGCTTTCCTCTGGTATAAGAAAGAAAAGCTGCTCTCCTGTGCCTCATGCATTTAAATGATGCTGACTGTGCAGTTTTGTGGTGGTTTTTTTCTGTGGGTTAATCATGAATATGTAGGACATACGTGTAACATGCCCCAGGACACAGACACATGAGCTGCTTAACCTGTGGCATTTCAGTTTCGAAAGTTGGGAGACACCTCGTGAAACCCCTGAAGGTGATTTGGCTGCAGATAAGGGGGCTAAGTATAACCTTGGAGGAGTTCAGGCTGCTTTTCTCATGCTGAAGTTCCTGCCTTTCAGGGTGCAATCCTCTTTTTCTCCTGTTTCTGACAGATTCTGATTTATTGATACAGCTGAAGTGGGGTTGTTAGTTAGACCTTCCCATTTCTACTCTGGATTGATACAGCCTTATGTCTTAAGCCTTAAGTTTGTTGAGAAATGTGGCAGGCAAATACAGAAGGATGATGGGGAGTCTGCCCAGCCCCTGGATTAGCATCACAACTCTGTATTAAAGTAGCTCTGCTTCGTTTTTATTCATTATGTTTTTTCCCTGTGGAGCAGACCAGATGATTTGAACATCCTTTTCAGGTATTTTGGGGAACAAAAACCAGCCTCTCTCACTTTGTATTTGATTAATGTTGATCTAAAGTCTGATCCCATTATGTGAAACTGTGTTCATGCGTGTAGAATATCCAGTTGCTTCTTTGGGCCAGACAGATTTATGCTGAGTTTCCCATCAAGATCACTGGTGGGTTACAAAGCTCTCCTGTGCACACCCTTATCTTCTGTTCATCATGTCAGACTGGACTGTTGCTCTGGAAACCGTTGTAATGTCACAACTGACTTCATTATGATTAAATGAGGGGAAAAAAAAACAGAACAAAAGAGCACATTCCTGTTTCAACATGCAACTTGGAAACTGAAACTGTCTCACATACATTCTCTGTGTTTCAGAGCTCTTTTTGGTGTCAGGACACAGATAGACAGGGAATATAAATCTGTAATTTGAAATTGCCATTGTTTCTTTCCTTTAAATCAGTAATCAGCTGCTTGAAACTCTGTTAAAAGCTTTGTATGGAGCTGTCAAAAAAGCACCAATTAGTGTTTGCACTTAGAGTTTTGTCCCTCACAGAGGCTCATTATTTGTTGTAAACATGGAGAATTCTTCAGTCTCCAGTTCTGTCTGGGGTTGTTTTCTATTTATTGCTAGTATCTGTAAAATAGTTGGCTTTCTGAAGCAGGTCTGTAACTGCAACTAAAGAGAAGATATTAATCTGTGCCAGGATTCTGCAGAATCATTTAGTGCTGGCTCGGCGGTGTTTCTAATCTGAATGGATTTCTATGCCTGTTGTGGTTACCTTTATTTCCTCAGTTCACAATGAACATGGTGGATAAGGTTAAATGTCTCATGCTGTATGGAGAATAAAACTTACTAATGAATATGAAGGTGGAATACAGAGTTCTGGATTTCTGGACCTACTGCCACAGCTGTTTTTCCCCTTCATTCTCTAGAAGCTGCTTGCTGAAGCAGCTCACTTTCTGCTTTTCTGAACAGGAAAACAGTGGTGCATGGTTCAGAATCCAGTTGGTGAAGGGTCTGGAGATCAAACCCTGTGAGGAGTGGCTGAGGGAGCTGGGACTACTTAGTCTGAAGAAAAGGAGGCTGACGGGAGACCTTATTGCTGTCTGCAACTGCCTGAAAGGAGGTTGTGGAGAGGTGGCGGTCAGACTCTTCTCAAAAGTAATGAGTGATAGGAAATGGCCTCAAGCTGAGCCACAGAGAGTTTAGGTAGAACATGAGAAAAAATTTCCTGGTGGAACGGGTGATCAGACCTTGCTTGGATCAGGCTGCCCAGGGAAGGAGTTGTATTGGCATCCCTGGACATGTTTCAAAGTTGCGGCGATCTGGAGCTTAGGGACAGGGTTTAGTTCGTGGTGGCCTTGGGACAGTTGGGTTAATGGTTGGACTTGATTATCTTAAAGGTCTTTCCAGACTAAGTAATTCTGAAATCATGTGCAGTGGTGGTTGTATATCCATCTAATAAACCCTGACCATCCTACTGGTCCCTGGCTGTGGAGCTGGTTTACTGGCTGGTTTCTCTAGTAGCACAGTGAGCTCCTGGTCACATGTTGGTGCTTGGCTGGGAATTTTGCCAGAATTAGTTTTGGAGCTGCAGCAGCCTGTCCTTATTCTGGGTGTTACAATAAAGGGGGCTGCCTGCTGCTTGCCAAGGGATGCACATTCATCTGTGTTGGCATTCAGAGCACTCGGCTACCTCTGCTGTGTCCAGAGGCAAAATCAGTAACAGGGTTGTAAAAGTTTAGAAATGTTCGGCAAACTCGTTTTGATTAAGACATTAATGACAAAGCTGAGGGACGGGCATGTGAGGGGTGGTCTCAGTCATGCTGCTCTCAGAAGCAGCTTGATGCATGTCACCACAAATTAGGGTAATGAGTTTGGAACTTGTGTTTAATTTAATCTTTTTCACAGAATTATTGAAGCAGGGAAAGACCTCTGAGATCATTAAGCCCAGCCGAAGACCTAACATCACCACAATCAGCTAGACCAGGATACTAAGTGCCACATCCAGTCTTTTCCTAAATCACCTCCAGGGGTGGTGTCTCCATCACCTCTCTTGGCAGTCCATTCCAGTGTCTGACCACCCTTTCTGTGAGGAAGGGCTTCTTGGCATACAACCTAACCCTCCCCTAGAGCAGCTTCTGGCCCTGCTCTCTTGGCATGGTGCTAGTTGCCTAGGAGAAGATCCCAACCCCCACTTGAGTACACCCTCCCTTCAGGTAGTTGTAAAGAATGATAAGGTCCCGCCCGAGTCTCTGCTTCTCCACGCTAAACAACCCCAGCTCCCTCAGCGTCTTGTCATAAGACTCTCCCTCTAGTNCCTTCAGCCTCTCCTTATAAGACACCCTCTAGTCCCTTGCCAGCCTCATTGCTCTCCTCTGGACCTGCTCCAGTACCTCAATCTCTTTCTTGAGATAAGGGGCCTAGAACTGCCCCCAGTACTCAGAGTGATGACCTCATCAGTGCCCAGTACAGGGGGAGAATCACACCCCTAGTCTAGCTGGCCACACTATTGCTGGTACAAGCCAGGATGCCATGGGTGTTTTGTGCCAAACTATTGCACTGGTGGTTCATATTTAGCTGGTTGTTGACCAGTACTGCCAGGTCCCTCTCTGCCAGGCTGCTCTCCAGCCACTCATCCCCCAGTCTGTAACTCTGCTGGGGATTATTCTGACCAAAATGTAGGACCCTACCCTTGGCCTTGTTAAAGCTCATCCTGTTGGTCTCTGCCTATTGACTCAGCCTGTCCACATCTCTCTGCAGCATCTTCTTCCCCTCCAGCAGATTGGCACTACCCCCTCAACTTAGTGTCATCTGCACTTGCTTTTTCTTGTCCTTCATTCTACTTACTCCACTGTATTGTCACTGGTTTCTTATAGTAGTGGATTTGTGAGATAGTGAAACAGAAAAGGGTGAAGTATGGGGAGTGGGACACAGGAGTAGGTTTTTCTTCTGCTCTATCTGTATGAATTGTTATGATTAACACTTTCATCCGTTGCTAAACTTTCATGTCATTTCTATTTCCAAGTCAGTCATCATTCTTTTCCCTAGCAATATCTAACACCTTCCTTTTTCAGCTGAGCTGAGTAAGCTTGTCCTGAGTAATGCATGAATTGTCTTTTCCATTATCTCTCAGGAAGTCCTGCTTGTTTCTGAAACGCTGCGTACTACTGAGCTGCTACCTGAGGAATGTGTCCACTCCCTCCATTGTATAAATATGTGCTGGAACTGTTAATATGAATTTGCTAATACAAATCCTTTGTGCTTTCTGGAAAAGCAATTAACAGTATCAAAACAGCAGTTTCTTGTACAAAACGCTTTTCTCTGAGTGCTTCTGTAATCTATTAGAGGGATCATAGAACAGTTTTGACTGAAGAGACCTTCAGGATCATCAAGTTCAACATCTTCCGAGCCCTGTCAGCCGCACTAAACCCTGTCCCCCAAAGCAGCATCCACACTTAAACACCTCTGAGGATGGTGACTCAACCCCCTCCATGGCCAGGCTGTTCCAATGCCTGAGAACTCTTTGAGTAGAGAAATTCCTCCTGACATCCAGACTGAAACTCCCGACACAGCTTCATCCACTAGGGAGAACAGACCAATCCTGTGACCTCCTTTCAAGTAGCTGTAGAGAGCAATAAGGTCCCCCAAGATGAGCATATGTAAGAATCTTTACTTAATATCATGTGTCCTGCTTTTGTTGCTGAAATCCCAAGCTAACTTTTGAATCCTGGCTTATCACAATGAGAAGAATAGCCACTTAGTAATCTTTCTGAAGAGCTCTGAAGTAGGTCTTCATTATCAAGGAAAATACTGTGACTATGTGTGTTCCTGGATAAGCCTTCCTGGTAACACTAATGCAGAGGGAGTTGCTGGAGAGAATCCAGTAGAGACACAAAGTTTATGGTGATCAAAGGACTGGAGCATATGCCTTATGAGGAGAGGCTGATTAGCCTAGACAGGAAGAGACTGAGAGGAGGAATCTCATAAATGTGTCTAAATACCTAAAAGGTTAGTGTCAGGGTGATAGGACCAGGATCTTCTTGGTGGTGCCCAGTGACAGGACAAGGGGCAATGAGTATGAACTGGAACACAGGAGGTTCCAGTTGAACACAAGGGAAAACTTTTACAGTTGAGGATGTCAGACCCCTGGCCCAGGCTGCTCAGACAGGTTGTGGGGGCTCCTGCTCTGGAGATGTTCAAAACCTACCTGGATGTGTTCCTGTGGAATCTGTTCCAGGTGATTCAGATGTAACAGAGGGGTTGGACTAGGTGATATCCAGAGATCCCTTCCAACTCGCCCCCCAGTCTGTGATTCTATGCAGTATATACTCCTTCAATCCAAAGTCCATCCTAGGAGTTATCATCAGGTCAGTAAATGGGACAGGATGTGTAAAAAGCTATTTAATTCACAAAATCCAGAGCTGTTTTCACTGCATACTGTTACATACTGGAGTTGATATTTTTAGCAGATACACATTGTACTGAGGCACCGCAGTTGCGAGACACCAGGTTTTTTTCCTTAATCTCTATTTATAGGCTGCCCTGGAATGCTCACATGATGATATTGTCTGTAGTCTTGGGTGTTTTTACTGCCAGGGATGCTATGGCAAAGACCTTCTCACTATTTCCATGATACAATTATCTTTCCAAGCCCTATACCTGGTGCCTAACATAAAGCTCAGCTTGGAGGCTGAGGATGAGCTGCCTTTGCAAGTGGGATAAATGCAGCAGTCATCTTTTTGACAGAGCTGTGTGATCCTAACGACTTGTGTGTTTCATTGCCGTGTTGCTACAACAAATATTAAAACATGTGGAAGTTGCAACAGGATCTGAAAAGCATCCATGGAAAATCGGTCAAAGGATGGGTAGAAAACTGAAACTCAGACGCCGCTGCAGCTTGAGTGTCAGGTCACAGCAGAGTTCAGTCCAAAATGTCTGAGGCGCAGCCAGTTCAGAGGTGGGTTAGTGAGCCCCTGATGAAAACAGACCAAGCTGAATGTTGGCAGTTTGTCAGCGTTGGCTTTCAAAGGGTTTTGTTTTATTAGGTTAAACTCTCTCCAGTTCTTTAGCACAGTGATGTTAAAAAAAACTCAACCCCACAATTTTATTTGAGTAGAAAAGGAGGAGTAAAAAATAATCAGTCTGGCAGGAAGAGACTTATCTCTGTAGTAGTAATAAACTGAATGTTGTATCATCTGTATTTACTAACCTTCAATTTTATTCTCTAATGCCATTTCACCAGCTTAATTTATAACCCAAGCAGCTAAGGGTACTTTCACAGAATCACAGTGGAAAAGAGCCCGTGACCTAACATCACTACATCAGTGCACTAAGTGCCACATCCAGTCCATCCTCCAACACCTCTAGAGATGGGGGACTCCACCACCTCCCTGGGCAATCCATTCCACTGTCTGATCACCCTTTCTGTGAGGAAGGGCTTCCTAACATCCAAACTAACCCTCTCCTTGCAGCTTCAGGCCCTGCCCTCTTGTCATGGTGCTAGTTGCCTGGGAGAAGAGCCCAGCCCTCACCTGAGTATACCCTAACCCTTACCAGGTCCTTCTTAAGCTTAGTTTGAATCTTGAGAAATCTTACTGATGAGCTTTCTGACCTTGAGCACTTTGTGTTTTAAAGAATTGGTCTTTATTGCCAAATTACTCTCAGTGGCAAACAGTGGAAGGGAGGAGTTGAATGTTTGCTTGGAATCTCCTATCATCTCTTCTGGTTGTTTTTATAAAAGCTCTAAAGTAAAAACTAATATATGCATTTACTAATAATAACACTTCTGAATTTCTGGTTACTCAAAAGTTGTATTTTCCTACCAGCTTTGAGTAGGCTCTCAGTCATGACATTCTCCATGGGGTAGATTGTTACATCAGTGACAATCTGGAGAAGAGAAGGCTCCAGGGAGCCTTCGTGTGGCCTTTCAAGAGGGCTGTAAGATGGAGATGGACTTTTTAACAGGGGCTGTGACAGGACAAGCAGAGATAGTTTTAAACTAAAACGGGAGATTTAGACTGGGTTTAAAGAAGACATTTTTGATGCTGTGGGTTTAAATTAGATTTTAGGAAGAAATTCCTCCATGTGAGGGTGCTGAGGCACTGGAACAGGTTGCCTAGGGAGGTTGGGGTTGCTCCGTCCCTGAAAGTGTTGAAGGCCAGGTTGGATGGGGCTCTGGGCACCCTGGTCTGGTGAGAGGTGTCGCTGCCCATGGCAGGGGGTTGGGACTGGACGTACGATCTCTGAGGTCCTTTCCAACCGGAACCAGTCTGTGATTCCATGATCATGGTGGAGAGTAGACAGACTTTTTTTGGGTGAGCTTTCTAGCAAAGCAGTAGATCAATCTTTCATTGCTGCGGTGCAGTGAATGAGAAGTCTTTGTAGTGAAACCCCATTATGATGAACCATGCAGGCATTTTCCAGATGTCTTCTGTAGAAGTCACTCTGCTGTAAAGTCAGGTTAGTTGAACATGCACTGCAGGATTTATCATTCTTTTCTGCCCACCAGATGCCTGAATATAAGATAACGAGTTGTCTGTGTATGTATGTGTGCTCGTGCAGGAGGCGAAGGTACGCTTCCCGCAATCCTGGTATTGAATTTTGATGCTGACTTCATTAGTCAGCCCTACGGGAGGTGCCCTTGCCAGACAGAAATCCTTTTTCCCTTTAAGGGCATCACCTCTGCCATTTCTTTTGATTTTCTGAAGGTAGAAGGGGGAAATGGGCAAATAAATGTGCTTTGTCTGAGTTTACTGTAGAAAAAGGTGTATTGCCAGTAGTTTGCACTGCGTGGTCATCAAAAACTGTTACTGTGCCAGACTGTGATCTCTTTTGAGGTGGGTGCTTTTATTAATTAGTGCCACGTCCATTAATAATACATGGATGTGCTGTGAATGTGCCTGGTGTGGAGCTGCTGAGTTAACAGCTTGCAGTGAGAAGCTGTGAGACAGCAAAGGGTCCTGGAGCTTTGGAATCTTTCTGTGAAAGAGGAGAAACATAATCTTTTAGCTTCTGCATAATTGATGTGGTTTGCAGTTACTTCTGCATGGCTGCACCAGAAATGCAAGGAGCACTTGTTGGGAGGATTCTGCCACTGGTTTGTTCTCTTCTGCTCTGCCTGTGAGTGAGGCAAATGCACACTGCTGGTGAAAGCCGCAGCCTGAGTTACAAGGCAGCCTGATTGAAAAGAAGCAAAATGAAAAAAGCCCTCACAGAACACGGTAATATGTGCTTTGAGCAACTGATCTTTAGGTTCCAGAGATGCTGGAGCAGTGGAATGTAAAAACTACTGATTTATCAGGTTGTTCTTTTCAGTTTACTTCATCTTTATGCCTACAGAGTAGGAAGATTGTTTGGTCAAAAACTTTTTCACTGTGAACATAATGGATTTGGCCTGGGCTGCCCAGATAGGTTGTAAAGTCTCCTGCTCTGGAAATACTCTTGAGTCCTTCTGGATGTGTTCCTCTGGTATCTGCTCTAGGCAATCCTGCTCTAGCAGGAGGGTTGGGATAGATGACTTGGAGAGGTCCAATTGAGCCCCCATCAGTCTGATTCTGTGATCCTTTTATTTTCTGTTATGTTTGTAGTTGCCTGTAACAATTCTTTTGCCTGCTGGTTCTGACAACCCCACCAGAGGTTGCGTAGCCACTACATGTAATCACTTAGTGACAGATCGGGGAAGACTGAGTACCACAAATTCACTGTAGTTGCACATGTAATGATAGCAAAAATGTGTTTCAGGCTGAGTGTCTTCAGTGATGGTTTCTGATGTAGTCAGCATAGAAGAACAAGCTGCAAACCACAGGGTTGTCATCAAATGCTACAGATAGTGTGTGTGTGGTTACTCGGTGTAGCTGGTTATGATTGCTTCATCTTAGCTACTGGTGTGAAAGGAGAAGAACCCACCAAATACTTTCCAAGACCTGAAATAATTACAGTACAGTTGCAGCCTACTTGGCTTCTTGGCACAGTTGAACTGGGGATGGTTTGTGCCTTGTGGTGGCTCTTCTGAAGAGCTCGAGACTGCTTGAGACCTGTTTTTCAAAGATGCCTTGATCCTCTGTCTACTTCAACGTGGAGTATCTAGTTTTACACCTATGTTCTCTTTTTTTAACATACCTTGTTCCTTTAAGTCATTGAGATGGTGGATGGAGTCGTACTTGTGGACGCACATAGTGCAAACATGTCTTCTGCTGCTTCCTGTTGCATGGGGCTACTTTTCTGATCAGAATATGGAACACCAGCCTGTACAAAGCACAGCCTTCTCGTCATGTGCTGCCGTGGGCGGATGGTGGAAAACGTGGATACAGTCAGGAAGATTTTGCTTTCCTCTGTTGGCATAGAATGTACAACTGCTCAGTAAAGTCAAGTGATTTTCAAGTCATAGTGGCTTAAGGACAGAGGCAGGAAGAAGTTCAGAAGCTCAGTGGGCTTTGTGATCACTGAAATTCATACTTCTCCTCTGACCTGTGAGAATGTTTTTCAGGCTCTTGGTGGTATTTACTTAGGTTTTGAGTTCTAGGCATGTGAGAAAAGGCAGTTTTCTTTTGGAAAGTGCAGACAGATGTCCTTGACCAGGTCAACTCAAAATCTGCTGTTATGCTGGTGTCTTACAGGGTTGGGTAACTGAGAATTCCTTGCGGTGTGAGAGCTGGCTGCTTCACAGTAGATTTTGTCATTCGAAAGCTCTACCTGTATATTGTCACTGGTGCCAGGGATGATCAGACGTGGAAATACAAATTCTGGGAAATAAAAACTCTAATGGCTGTATCTCTGATCTGTTTGCCCCTTGCCCCCTATCTGTGATGTTGAATTTACTGTTTGGTAAAAATCAAGATAAATTCAATTATTTATGAAGCTGAAAGCTTCTGGGTTCTGAGGAAGGAAAAAACCCATGAAGAGTTTATGAAAAAAAAGACCCCAAAGCAAAACAAGAACCTTAGGTGAGGAATCGATTGAGCCTAATGCAGATTTATAGCACATCCTTCAACTGCTATAGATGTGACTTCTGGTAGACTATAAACACTTCTTTATTTATTAGTCTGAGTCTTTTGATTGAATGAAGTGTTTTGGAGGTTCTCCATCTGAATCACTGCCAGGATAATGGTTTGAATTGTTTAGACTGGAATTTCCACATAGCTTAAACGAAGGCTATCTAGTGAGCCAATACAGCTTATTCCAGAAGCCCTTCATGATATTGCTGGTGCCAGCAGGTCTCTTGCATTGCTGTTGGTCTTAACAGCCAGAGTTTGGAGCAGTAAGATGAAACATTACGGTAGGAAGTGGCAGCTCATTGTGTTTTGACATCCAGAAGGTCAGTGGTGAACATCTTGCTTCCATCTGGGGAGCTCTGTTGTCCATCAGTCGTTCGAAAAGTCAGTGGTTGGCTTTTTTAAAGATGGGCATTAGAATAAAGAGAGAAGCAGCTTCCTAGAAGGTGCAGTGGCTCACGTTGCTAAATAAATATTTTAAGAATTGTGTCAGATCGTGTGTTGACTTCAGTGTTGTTCTGTAGCTTTTCCACTTGGGGCTTGCAAGAAAAATCGCAGAAAGAAGCAGTTAATAGACTTTCAGTTGTTTTTCACTTCAGTAAACTAGTTTGGGCTTTGGCAGAACCTGCACAGCTGCCTATTAAGAATTGCCTGGAAAAGCTAAGGTATTCTGGAATGAGTTTTCAAGATGTAAGTGTATTGAAAAGCTTTTCAAAACCCCTTAGCTGGCTTCCTTCAGGAGGAATTCCTTTTCTAAGTTGGAATGAGAAGTTTAGAGCTGGTGCTGGGACTCTGGCTAGACAAGCTGATAACGTTGAACTTGTATAATCTCTGAAAACTGATTAAAATAAGAAATAAATAAGATTAGATTACAGTGAGCTGTGCACAAGCTCTGAGCCACCTGGCAATGAGGTAGCTGTGAGCTGAGCTTGTGGCTAATGAAAGGGTGAAGCTGCAGTGAGTGGTTTGGCTCAGAGACAAAGTATGTTCGTGTTGTACCAGTACTGCGTACCAGCCACAGAACTTCTGGTTTGGGCAGACATGTCAGCTAAGGTACAGGCTGAGAGTAAGCAGAAACGTTGTGTAAGATGTGCTTGTGGATTTGCATCTCTCCAGGGGTTTTTGCTGAGCTGTTGTATTGTGGGTAGTGCTCAAAGTGGGGTTTTTGTTGGGTTTTTTTCCCTCAACTTGGCAGAATTAGTGTGAGTAGTCTGATGAAAGCGGGCCTTGGCCTCACAAGTCTTTCCCAGAGACTCTAAAGCCCCAAGGTGTTTGAATTTGGTGTGCATGGTGTGTGGGTTGCTGCCCTCTTTCATCCCTGGCCTTATCTGGAAAACCTCCTCTGGTTGTGCTGTTTTGCCTGGAGACCCTTCTGGTTGTTCTTTATGCACATTTGTATGTTTGGGGTTTTTTCCCTTGATGTGAGGAGCAAGTGGAAATTCCTTCTGTGCACAACTTCAGGTTTATTTCAACACGTTAGTTTTTGTGAACGGCCTGAGTCAGTCCAATTCTGCACCATATCTTCCCCTCCTCTTACACTGGCATTAGTGAGCACAGGGAGATAAGGCAGTAATTTCACTTGAAACCAATCCCACCAAAACACCCCAAACTGACTGAATTTGCGCTGCGGCCATGTCAATCATGGAAGCCTTAGGGACAGGTTGAAGTACTTTGAGCTGGTATCAGTAGTTTGTTGGGATTGTTGATTGTTTTCGTTCTGCATCACTCATCAAATAATGAGTGGTAGTGCATGATATAAATATCAGGACAGTTGTCTTCTGATCTGATGATTCTTAAATACAGTTGATTAAAAAAAAATCACATTACAATAGCAACGTGCACTGACTTTTTCTTTTGTTTTTCTCTGCTTCCTTCCCTGTATGTGAATGCTGTGTCCGTACTTCTCGTCATCAATGCCAATTCATTTTCTGCCAATCACCTAGAAAACCACCCAAGGTAAGTGCTTCCTCTTACTTTCCATGTGTACCTGCTTAAAAATGTCAAGGAACACAGAAGGTTGGTGTATTGCCACGGTGTGTGATCGCTACAGCTTTGCTAAAGAAAAACACATTAAAAAATTTGGAATCTTCATACTTTGAAGTTAAAGACTTACAAGTGTATCTCATTGCACATAGTTCTGCTTAAAAGTTGAAGTACTGTTTGTAAAAGGTGGCAAATCGTATCTAGACAGAAACAAACTGTTCTTGTTTGCGTTTGATGGCACTTGGAAATCAGTAATTTGTGTGAAAGCAGACAGAATTCACCTAGAAAAGATTCAGTGCTGGTTGTGATGCAGTGGGAAGGGAGGAGAGCAAGAGTGTCACCTGCCTATGGGATTAGAGAAAGAGCCTTACCGTGGTGACCAGTACAATAGGTAGATCTGTGTTTTGCTTCTGCAATTTAATTATAATCTTAACAATTTCTGTTTGTGTTGGATGGTGCTTTTACAGCAGAAGACTGTTAGCTCTGAACAAGGTTTTAGTTTACATTATTCTCTCTGATTTTTTTTAAATCTTCCAGAAACAGTGTTTGTTCAGCTGTACTGATTTACTGTTTCCCCAAAAATGTCTTAAAATGAAGGACCTGTTTTTTTTGAAAGCATTTAATAAAGTTGTTCTGTCAATCCACTTTGTGTGTAATGAGGATGGAGAGAGACTGCAACAGGTTGCCCACAGGTTGCCATCCACAGGTTGTGGATGCTCCCTTACTGGAAGTGTTGAAGGCCAGATTGGATGAGGCTTTGAGCAACCTAGTCTAGCAAGGTCTGTCCCTGCTCATGGCAGGGGGTTGGAACTAGATGATCTTTAAGGTCATTTTCAACCTGAACCAATCTATGAGTCTCATATGAAAGAGTTTGTTCATGGTTAAAAAAGGGAGACTTCACTGCTATTACAACTACCTGAAAGGAGGCTATAGGAAGGTGAGTGCTAGTGTCTTCTCAAGGAACAAGCGGTAGGACAAGATGAAATCACCTCCAGTTGCACCAGGGGAAGCTTAGGTTGGCCATGAGTAAACCCTTCTTCCTGGAAAGAGTTCTCAGGCCTTGGAACAGGCTGCTCAGGGAGGGGATTGAATCACCATCCCTGGACGTGTTTCAAAGTTGTGGTGATCTGAAGCTTAGGGTCAAGGTTTAGCAGTGGCCTTGGGGCATTTGGGTTGATGGATGGACTCACTGATCTTGATGGTCTCTTCCAATCTAAGCAATTCTGTGCTTCTATGGTCACTCCCGTTCTCAAGCTGTTCCTTGGAATTTGTGATGCTGTGTGGAACATTTATCAGTTGAGACAAGAGGATTCTTGTCATCAGTGGAAATCTGTTTTGCGAGTTTATGGAGGTGTGATGTGAGGTTTGGATGTTTCTTCATCTGTACGGGTTTTAGGGCACGGCACATAGCAGATCTTCACATGAGGATTAAAAAAAATATATAAATATTTCCTGAATATTCGAAAGTTCTTCATTGTTAGTAAACTGTTTTATCATCCAGCATGAGTGAACTGTGATCCCAGTTCATTTTTGTAGCTTCAGAGCTGTGGTAGGAAAAATTATACAAGGATATCAGGATGTTTTGCTATTTCTGCAAACATCACTGTCAAGTATTTTACTAATCTTGGGCTTGTAGTGTGATTTTTGTGACAAAGCTGAAGGGGCTGATCCGAGCTGGTCAGGAGGAGTGTGATGTTCCATGTTAGCTACATGTCTGTGGTATCCCGTGGCTCCACAGACAGTGTGTTGGGGATTATGATCAGGGTGGGTAAGGCACTGCTGAAGGTTGGAAGCCCTAAACTCTGTCTATACCAAGGATTAGGCTTCGAGTAATCAATGAGTGTGAAATTAGGCTCCTTTCTAAACTAATTATGTCATCTGGCTTAATCAGGCAAGTGGTTAATACTGGATAGGGTATTCATAGCCTGGAAGTAGCTCACATTATTATTCTTGCATGTGCAAACTTTTCAAGCTGTTAATGAGGGGCTTCAATACAAGTGAATATGGCTTTGTTTGTTTGTCTGGCTGTCCCCTCTGATTCTGTGAGGTGTCACTGTGTGGCTCTCAGGCACGATGGCTCCTCCAGGTTAAAACGTCCAGTTTTGTTTTATGCTGCAGGTACTGGTGAGTTTGAGCCAAAGCACAAAGCAAATAAAACCTGTTTTTCCGTGAGAGAAGCAGCTTTGCTTATTGCTTTTATTCCTTGGCTGCAAGAGGATGTTTTAAAGTCTCTTTGCAAGGCCAGTGTTTAAATTAGGAATCATTGAATAATTATGTTGTGATTTTCCATGTTAACCAAGGGGAGAATGTGTAGGATAGTAGATAAACGAGCTGCAGTTCTGCCTGCCTGACATCTAAGTCATTACACATGAGTGTGTGTAGCTAAGGTAGCTTTGCAACTGGATTCAAGTGATCCACTGCAGATAACACCTTGTCCAGGGGGGAAGAATGGACATCTTGTACATTGGGTTCCTTACAATTGGGGTAGTTTTTTGTAATTGAACTGCTTGGCCTTTTCTCTTTGAGAGATCAGCTACTGTTACCTAGTCCCATGAGGAAAATCTCAGTACAAGTGGAATGTGAGAAGAGAAATGGTTGCTCTTGGGCTGTAAAAGTCTGAGAAAGGGTTAGAGTGTTCTTGTTGATTACAGAGCTCTTTATGTGGAGCACAATGAACAAACGCACAAAAGTCACTGAAAATGCTCCCTCCCTACACGATGGTTGGAGATAAGGTGAGCGAGGGAGCTGCTGCCTTGTGCCTGTGCCTGCAGTTCAGTGGCATCTTTGACTCAGGTCACATCAGGGAACAGCCTGAGTCATGAAGTTGTTGGTTTGTGCTGCAGTTAGTGACTCTAACCTCTCCTATTATTATTCTGGGATTTTTGTTTGTTTTCAGAAGGGAATTCCAGAATTCATTCAGCTCTTGTGGACTAAGTGTTGTCTCGGTATCAAGTCTTCTCTCAGGCTATTTGATGTGTTTTAAGTTGGAGAGAGGGAAGGAGGAGAGGTTGCTGTGGTACCTGATGTCATCCTGCTGAAACATCTCTTAAAATCATAGAACGTTTAGGTTGGAAGGCACCTCAGAGATCATCCAGTTTGGTTTCTGCCCAGTTGGAGCTCTTGACTGAAGTGATAGTCTTTTCATTAGAGCAGGCTTCAATAGCTGCTTTGTCTGATGGAGCTACGTTCCCTATTAGTAGTTTTCAGTCTTTCTCTCTTGAGATCCAGCACTGTACTTGTGGTTTAGGCTGGTAAACTGATACCATTTATTTGCTCCTTAGTGCTTGTAAGCAGTAACACTTGCTCTTCTTTGAGCTTTGGAAGTCCAACTGATAGTAAAACTTCCTCGTGTGTTGCATGATGTCTGCTAAAGGGTTCTGTATATTGAACCCTTTGGGGCTGTTTATTACTGTTGGCAGAAATGTTGATCAGCATCAGTGCCTTTAGGAGAGTCAAGCTAATTATTAGGTTTTGGAAGCCTGTGCTTAGGAACACAGTCCTGTTTTGTATATAGGACCGTAGAATCGTTTAGATTGGAAAGGACTTTTAAGGTCATCAAGTCTGACCATTAACCCCTCAGTCTTAAAGCCACTGTTAAGCTCTGTCCCTGAGCTCCAGATCTACACAACTTTTAATGCAGGTAGAGTGGAAGTATTGCACTTCTGCAACCCTTAGGATTTCCCAAAGATATTCTTGCTCATGAAGTCTTTTTACGGCTCTGACGTAGGATCTGTAAAACAGCAGAGCCTAATGGCAATGAAAGAAACATCAGGGTCTTGTACTGCTTTAAGAGAAATATCTGGTAGCCACGTTCCTAATTTGTCTTTTTATGTTGTTGTGCAGGTGTTCGCCTTTGATCACTGCTTCTGGTCCATGGATGAATCAAACACCACAAAATATGCAGGTAATCTATTGTTCATCTATTTGACAGTGATCTGAGAAGAGCTTGGGCTTTTATAGATGGTGGTTTGTTTGCCTTTTGTCCTGTGGTGCTCAAGTGATACAATTCACAGAAGCAGAATTCCCATTTCCACAGGGAATGTCTCATCTGAGCTCCAGCACCTCAGTTCAGGGGGAACACTTGTCCTGTGGTACCCAGTACACTGCTCAGTAGGGCTGCTTTTACATCTAAGCCATAGTGTTGTTCTTCGATTCCCTGGAAGAGCCTTTTGTGAGGGTTCTTTCTGTTTGTGTATTGATGTATGCATACTTTATTAAAGAGGGCTTCTTGATGGAGACAGCCCTTAACACTGGGATTTCAAGGCTGTGGTCCATGGAAAGAGTAAAAAGCCCCTCAAACCTTCCATTTAAATATTCATCAGAGAAACTCCTAACTAGTTAACTTTCTATCTTGGTTTAATCCATTTCCAAGTGAATCCAGTGGTGTTCTAGGTCTGTTTATATTTAATTTGTGTCAAAACCAGATGCTGCAGCCTGTATCAGATGTTTCACCTGAGTATTGAAGTTCCGTCTATCTGCAGATGGATTTCTTGCAGGACTCTACTCCAGAAAGCTCTAGATAAACCCAGCCCAGAACGATTTCCTTGGAATTTTCTTTCCAAAATACAAGCAGAATGTGAGCTTGAAACCTTGCACATTAGAAGCAGTGCTTTCACCGATAGTTAGGTTTTAATTGCTATGGTCTTGAAGTTAACTTGTGTCTTCCAGCCCTCCTGTTGTAGAACTCGATGCATTTGGCAGAGTAGCAGAATAAAAAACATACAAAATTTAAAACTGTTCCAGGCCAAAGTTACTGTGGTGCTGGCTTTTTCACTTGCTTGTGCTGTGAAATCATTCTCTCCTGTCCTGCAGTAGTGTTTCTTAGTTTAGAGCCAACAAACGAAATGCTGAGCTGGCAAGATTTCATTTTATTGTGTTTGTAGCATTAGGGTGCCTTAAAGCTTGTTTCACAGCTTGGTTCAAATCACTGCACTACATAAAAAATTAGGTTTTGGTCGGGCTTTTTGATATTTCCTTTCCTTGGTGGAACAACCTTCTGTTGTCCCAGGCACCTTGCAAATACGTGTGGTGTGTCTGGAGGCTTCTGGTCGGAAAAGACCTCTAAGGTCATCGAGTTCAACCAATCAGTGCCAGTTCCTGCACCTTTTTTGTGATGATGTAAATCTGGAAGATATGTGGATATTGGGTGAGAATATGAACCTGTTATTGGAAAGGGAAGAAGCCACCAAAACAACCAAAATTAGGGCAATATGAAACAGATTTTTGAGCAAGGAGAGGAGTTTTGGTATAGGACAGAAAGAGTTTGCTTTGATCTGGAAAAAGGATGAGCTTTGCCTGACAGGCTGTAGGAAGAGGTGTTATAAGCAAAATAGCTGCTTGTAACCCTTTGTTTCTTGACCTGAGTGGATTCAAGAGTCACTTCATGGATAAGGACACATCTGCTTTAAAGCTCAGAGACAAAACCAACTCAGCCTTTTGGTGGAGAGAAGGACATTGAGAAATTCTCCCAAGACAAAAGAATTCTTTTTGCTAGTCTGAACAACAGTAAGAGCCTATTGAAGTCTGCAGTGAAGTGGTTTGTTGAATGGAGGGAAAGAAACCCTTCAATTTGGGAAGGATCCAAGAGTTCCTATCAATAACTCTCGTAGCCCTTAAGCAGGTCTGTCCCAGGGACCTCACCCAGTATTGACTGCTCTGCTGTGTTGGATGACACTATCTCTTGTGATTTCATGTCCGTGTTAAAAGCTGAACCATAGGAATTTTTCATCCTGTTTTAGAGAGATTGTTTTATAGCAGAGCTTTAAGAAACTCTGATCTCCACAGATCCTATTTGATTTAACCTTTAGGTCATGGAACCAACTGCAGTTTGTGCTGTCAGGGTTTGCTTATTAAAGTGTTTTGGGTTAGAGATGAAGCCATAAAAGCACGTGTTTTTTTCAGTGTGGTACAGAACAAGTCGTTACTTGGTTCTGGCTGGTTTTGCTGTCTAAGGGAAGAGGGGTTTGGAAATGGCAGTGATGTGTCATAACATTGCAGTCCTGATCCTGTGCTGATGGGAGACAATTAACCCATTTCAGATCAACAGGTTGTGAACGGGAAATACCAGATATCTGAAATCAGACTCTGAGACCAATTTTTGTTTCTGTATGTCTGCGATGTGTTTTCCCTGTAATGAACAGACCTTAGGAAAGACAGTAACTGTGCACTGCCTTTAGGGTGTGAATTGGAGGAAGAGAAGGAGAAAGAACACAGATATAAGAGAGAAAAGTTCAGTATCTCCTTGTGAAAACAGTGAGTTGTGTTTGTGCAGATGAGGGTGTGCTTTCATCTTTTTGCTTTCAGGGACTTTTTCTCATCTGACCTATCTACCTGGGGAGGAAAGGGTGAGGGAGTTGGGTCTCTTTAGCTTGGAAAAAAGGAGACTGAGGGGTGGCCTCATTAATGTTTAACAGTATGGAAAGGGCGGGCATCAGGAGGAAGGAAGCAGACTCTGCTCAGTGGTGCCCAATGCTAAGACAAGGGACAGTGGGTGTCAGCTGGAACAGAGGAGGTTCTACATCGATACAGAAAGAAACTTCTTCCCAGTGAGGGTGACAGAACACTGGAAGGGACTGCCCAGGGGGTTTGTGGAGTCACTTCTCTGGAGATGTTTAAAACCCGCCTGGCCATGTTCCTGTGATTCTGTGATACGTCCAAACATGAATGTTCTAATAATTCCTGAGATTCCAAGATGTTTACGTATAAAACTTAACAAAAGAAGACATACAGCTGATCACAAATTCACCTGACAGAAGGTAAAACTGTCCAGTTCCCAAGAGAGCAAGCACTGATGTTTCTAGCATGATCCTTGTACCTCTGATAGCTTCATTCACTAGTGGGTTTTGTGGTGATTTTGTCACAGAACTCTCTGGGTGTAGTCTGTGAACAGAGAATTTGTATTAATTACAAAATGTGCGCTTAAAGGTCTCCATGTTTTATTATTTGTGTCAGTTTCTAAACGCTCAGCTGCCATGGCAGTTCCTTTCGAGGAACTGTTCCCTTCACAGGAAAATAAGCGATGTATCTAAACTCACAGGAAGTTTTAGTCTGTTATTCAAATTAAAATGAATTCTCAAATATTTATTTTCCAGGTCAAGAAGTGGTGTTTAAGTGCCTTGGAGAAGGAATTCTTGAAAAGGCCTTTCAGGGATATAACGCTTGTATTTTTGCCTATGGACAGACAGGTGAGTTGTGGATGCTGAGGGGGAAGAAAACTTGTAGTGCAAATGAAGGTGGGAAGAGCAAAACATAAATGTAAAGTTAGATAATAATTTAGAATTGTATTTCAAAATATCACAGTGTTCAATGTCAAACTCTTAGCACAGCAAGGGTCAGTGTAAAGTTCTCTCTAAGTATGTTTCTAATTAATTTAGTACCTCTTTGGGCTGTTTTCAAAGGCTTTATAGTGAAAGTTCATAGTGAGGGCTCATTCAGTCTTATGTGTTCAGAGGGGTCCCAAGCAATGGTCCTGCTGAAAAAAGCTTTGAAGATAATTTCTCTTTTAGTTTACTTGTACCTTGTAGACCAGAAGGAAAATTGTCCGTCAGGAATAGAGTGTCGTGTTCTTTATCGTCCTCGTGGGGGGATAGAAAGAAGATTAAAACACGTGCCTCGTGAGCAAATGAGCAGTTCAGAAACTACTTACTAAAGTGTTTTCTTCTCTTTTTTTCCTTTAGGTTCAGGAAAATCCTTTTCAATGATGGGCAATGCAGAGCAGCTGGGTCTGATCCCACGGCTCTGTTGTGCTTTATTTCAGAGAATCTCTGTGGAAGAAAATGAATCTCATACATTTAAAGTCGAAGTGTCCTATATGGAAATCTACAATGAGAAAGTCAGAGATCTGCTTGATCCAAAAGGGTGAGTAGCTTCACTCTCTTCCACAACCTTCCTTAATTTTGTCTAAAACTGTAAGTAGAAATCACTTCTGAAAGTTCTTAAGAAGGCTTGTACACAGTGTGTGTTTGTAGGACTTCATTAGAAAGAATTAGATTCCAAACACCAGTAAGAAGGGAACATCCGTGTAAAAGTTCTGTCTGAAGTATTAACTGGTGTGGATGGATGTAGATATTAAGATACCATCAGAATGATGGAAGGAAATACTGTGTGAAGAAGTTTACTACCCAAAAGCAAAGATGCTGTACAAGTGACTCCTGGAGTATTATTGCTATATGATCCAGTCTGTGTTCAGGTAAGAATTTCTGTCAACTGGAAGTTGCTCTAGCAGCGGGGTGGACGAGATGATCTCCAGAGGTCTCTTCCCACCCTGACCATTCTGTGAAGCTCATTAACAACTTGATTCTGGTATATTAGAAGTTTAGTTTTCTGAATATGGAAGGGTAACATCTCAGTCTATATTTATTACACTCTCCCTTCTGTTTTATCTGCACAAAAATACTGCTCAGGCTCTGGCTTGGAGGTATCTAGACAAGGGGTAGTTTGACTGGGTTTTCTTCAGCTGAGCTTTGATGTACATGGTATAGATAAGACTTTTTCTCTTGTTACAATTAAAAGACATATATTGACTTCTGCTATATTGAAACAACTTCTGATTTCATAGCATAGTTTTTGTTTTCCTATAAAGGTCACACTAGTGGGTTTTGAATCAAGTTGTCTTTATTCCGCAGGAGTCGACAGTCCCTTAAGGTTCGAGAGCACAAAGTGTTTGGACCGTATGTGGATGGCCTGTCACAGCTAGCTGTCACCAACTTCGAGGTAAATTTACATCATGACAAGTTTCTACGTCACATGTATACATAAGCAATAGGGATTTTCAAAGCCTGTTCAGATGCTTTTTGGTTCTTGAGTATTTATGGTCTCTGCCAATCACTAAAATCTTCTCTAATGCTTTCTTTGTTTTCTTTCAAGTATTTCTTTCACATAAAAGCATTGGCTTTTTGATTAAAAATAATAGTAACAGTATCTCTGTTTTGCAATATTCAGTGCATGTAGTATACACCAAGAACACAGTATTTCCTTGACAGAAGAAATATGAGACTTCCAAAATAAGAATATTAGCTCTTCCAGCATGAGTTCATTTGTTTTTGTTGTTGAATATGACCTCTTAGTTTATACAGATGTCTTGTCTGAGGAGCTACAGCATGGCTTGTGTAGTGCATTTCATGTCAGTGTCTGAGCGCACTGGAGTTACCAAAATGCAGTCAAGTAAATCAGTAGTGTAGAAACAGATGAACTACTGTACCTACAATGGAATTAATGAAATAATGAAGTAGATAAACCTTTCTTTTTATGAAGAGGCTGTTTTGGAGATGCAGGTTTAAAACAATGTTTGTCTTGCTTTTTCATGGGGGGGTGTTATTTTTCTGAGGCATCTGTGCTTACTAATTGTCAAAACTGCTTTTGCAGCTTTTATGGTGCAATTGCCCTCTGTCCCAATACATCCCAAAACGTGCAAGAATTCTCTTGTTACTCCTGCCTTCCCTTCTTGCTCTCTCCCACACGTACACACCCTTCCATCTAGATGGGGGTTTTTGTTCAGCAAGCACAATACTCGCTTTTATGCCAGCATCACCTCTTATTCTTTTTGCTCTAGGATATTGAGTCACTGATGTCAGAGGGAAACAAATCACGAACAGTTGCCGCAACCAACATGAACGAGGAAAGCAGCCGCTCTCATGCTGTGTTCAACATCATAGTGACTCAGACACTTTATGACCCACATTCTGGTGTATGTATTTCTGTTGATTCATCTCAGAAGTTGTGGTGAATTCTTCCTTCCACTTCCACATGCATTATCTGCTTAGTCTTACTTCTGCCTGTAATGCCAGTGCATCCAGGAGTCTAAATAATAGTGGCAAGACCCTAAAATTGAGACACTCCTGGAAGAGTGAAAAAGCACACCGGGTAAAACAAACAGTTGGATCACTGTGTAAGATTAAATTGCCACATGAAGCATGTCTTAACTGTTGCTGAAGTTGATGTTTTAACGGCCTACTCTGCCAGCAAGGTTATTGATCGCAATCACGAAAGCTCTTTTGTTGGAAGAGGCCTTTAAGATTGTCATGTCCAGCCTTTGACCCAGCATTGCCAGTTCACCATGCGTTGCCAGGTCACCACGAAACCATGTCCTTAATGTTACCATATAGCTGATTCTGGTTCATCACCGATTCATCTCTTGACTGTAAAATACATGAGTGACTTTTACAGAGCTGTACAACTCTGGTAGTTACCTCTTTCCTCATATATTGAATTTGTTATTTTAATCAACAACATGATGAAGAGTGTTTTGCAGTGCTACTGTCAGACGTTGTTCACACTTTTTGCTGGGTGTTCTCCCTTGTCCCAACTGCACAGAATTCTGGAGAGAAGGTCAGCAAGGTCAGCCTGGTGGATTTGGCTGGGAGTGAACGAGTGTCTAAAACGGGAGCTGCAGGAGAACGTCTGAAGGAAGGCAGCAACATAAACAAGTAAGACACTGGCATAGGCAGGTTGCAGAGTTTAATCCTGCAAGTGCCACTGTTGTTTCCTTGGCCGCGCCTCTTGGTGGGCTTGTCACACATCTCTTCAAATGACAGACCTGATCAGAAGCAATTCCACATGACAGTTTCAGCTGTTCTGTGCTGAACACCATGTGTTTTCTTCCATTGGAGTAAGGGACCCTGATTCATACTTGACTCACATACAGGCTCTGAATTTTATCTGGAAAAAGTGACACTAGGGCTCTTTAATTAAACATAGCCCATTTTTTGTGATTCATTTCTACACCCTGTCCCCGGGCTCATGTGTTTGTCTCATCTGCTCGGGGAAGAATGCATAGTGGCAGAGTTGGATGGCTTTGTTCCAGCAGGTATTAAAATATGTAAGAGTGTAATTCAGTTGAAGAAAACCAGATCAGAATGAAGCTGTGTCAGTTTAGCATTGCCTCAGGCATTTGTAGTCAAGCAATGACAAGTTTTGAGGTGCTTTCTTACCATAATTACTGTGTTAGTGCCCAAAAGCAAGACTTTAGCGCCCTGTCACCACTGTCTTAAATACACTAATTTTCCTGGGAAAGAAAGACTTGAGCTGTTACATCAAAAGCTACTGATTTTTCAATTTAATTTGTAAAACATTACAAAATGTTTTGGTATTTTACGTTAACAAAGACAGTGTTTGAACAGCATTCATACTTAAAATTATTCTAAATTGCCTCTTTTTGGAGTTTGAACAGGCTGATTATAGACTGTATAAACTAAGGTGAAATTAAATGTTTCTTTCTAATTCTTGAATGAATTCAAATTCCCAACTCTCTCAACAGCTCAAATTGCAAGTGAAGCTGTAGATACAAAAACCCCTTGCTTCTTTTTGTATCAGGATGTTTATTCGCTGTTAAATGTCTATGCTACTGATGCAGCAGGAGAAGGTTGTTTTGAGCCTCTTTGTCAATGTGGGACTTCAGATGCAAACACCAAACTTTACTACAAAAGATACTTTTAAAAGAAAAGCAGGTGATTAATTTTCCCATCAATTAAATAAATGTTGTCTGCAGTGATACTTAACCCTTACAACTTACGATTGCTGCTCCTCTTGGAAACAGGGTTTTATTTTCTTATAAAAAAGCAGTGATGTGTTTGTCACAGCAGTTATAGAAACATGGAATTGTTTAGGTTAGAAAAGACCTTCAAGATCACTGAGTCCAGCCATTATCCCAACTGTCCCAAGGCCACTGCTAAACCCTGTCCCTAAGCTGCAGATCTCCACAACTTTGAAACACGGCCATGAATGGTGATTCAACCCCCTTCCTGAGCAGCCTGTGCCAAGATGTGAGGACCCTGTCCAGGAAGAAGTTTTTCCTCATGGCCAACCTAAATTTCCCCTGGGGCAACTTGAGGTCATTTCTTGTCCTGTCACTTCTTTCTTGTGAGAAGAGACCTACCCTTGCCTCTCTACACCCTTCTTTCTCACAACGCTAGTTCTCCAGATGAGATAAAAAACGGAGCTGCTGAAAATACCTGCAAATAAATTTTCTCCTGGGCGTCCTCTTTCATTGTGATGATGAGCCATGGGGAGATAATGGACCTGTTCATGTCTTCATAGGGCTGTGTATTTACTTGGCTGTGCATTGTAGAACAGCATTGTGTGACTGCATCGTCTCACAGTTGATCATCTGCAGTTTTGACTCTGATTAATAAAACTGTAGCTATTGTCATTTTAACCTGAGAATGCAAAAGGAGAAGTCGGTGGGGTCAGAATGGATTGGGACAGGTCTGGCTTCCAACTGGTTTTAGGGAGGATTTTATATGCAGAGTCAACTAACACAAAGCTGGACTGTGGTCACTGAAGAATTCAGTTGTGAATTGTTCAGAAGCAGCTTGATGGACATCTTTTAGGGCAAAGCTATTCCCTGCTGTGAGGAGGCACCATTTCCCTTGGAGCTCAGGCTCTGGTGGTCTGCGTGAGCTTCCCAACACCTGCTGGCAAGGGCAGCCTGAGGAACAGGGACCAGTGGAACTTTCTCTTGTACAGAAATGGCCCCTTCCTGTGCTCTTGCACCACGTAAGCTCATTCTGCTGCTTCTCAGTTGCCTTGTCTGCCATGTACAAGCGGCTCAGACCTTCTGCTTCATTCATTATATGAAGTGGTGTGAGATAGGATCAAAGCAGTGCCGGATGTCTGATGCATGGAGAGCAGCTGACGAGCCCTGTAATTATTTTAAAGGAAGCAGTAAAACAAATGACTGCCCAACAAAGTCTTTAAACTCCTTCATATTATGAAATCAGCAGCAGAATACTTAAATGACCCCATTTAGGCTTTTATTGCAGATGTTACCAGTCTGAAAATAAAATCAGTGTTTATAAGAAGCAGAAATACTCTCACATCCTCTAATCCTGTGTTAATAAACTGTAGCTTATAATTTCCTGCTCATTACAATACAGAGCCCACAGCTCAAGTTGCTGTTGCCAGTCCTGTTGTGTAATAGGCTTTCAGTGGCAGGCTTTTAGGAATCCTAGCCTTCCCACCCCCCTTCCAAGAATCCTTTTTACCCCTCTCCCTCAGTTTCTGGCTTTGGCTTTCACATTTAAAGAGGGAAAAACAGGTCAGAGTGGCTTTTTTGCTTTATGCTCCTTGAAGATGGATCTGGTTTGGAGCTTTTCTGCTGTAGGAGGTTGCTATGGAGCAGCATCCAGAATCTTACTATTTGCTCTAATGTATAACACCCAGACATCTCCAACTGGAGACCAGGCACTGGAGGCAAGAACCGATTCCCCTTCCCTTCTGCAGAGGTTTTTAGGCTTTGGTCAGGTCACAAACTACAACTTGTTGTCTTTTTTGCTATGAATGTTTTCAGTTTCTTCCTTGAGATACTCTTTGTGACGTTGTTCTAGCTGTTCTTTCTGAACCACTCATAGTTGGAAGCAGCACTAGGCTGCTGTTACAAATACTGTGCAAACAGTGCCTGTCAGCTAAAGCACTACCATTTCTTTGAAAGCTGGAGTGGAATGGTGCAATTAAAGACTTACTTGATTCTAATCATGATGCTGGTGAAGTTCCCCTTGGTAAAGAGGAGCTGGATAATTGGATGTGAGTATGACAGGCCAGCTCTTGGGATTCAGCACAGTCTGTTTTAAACCCTTTAGGCATCTGTTTAATGTTCTCAAGCTCCTGAAGCAGCTCATTATCTTAAACATACTCACCCCAAGAGCCCCGGTGTCACTGAGCATTTACACAGGGTTGTAAAACGACTGGATAATACTATGCACATACCCTTTGCACAGATTGCTCAAACACCCCTGTTTGTAGAAGTGACACCTGTACCAAAATGAGTTGTCTGCACTTCCCTTACGATTCTGGAGTGATGTTTGCGATGTGACTGCTAAGCAATTCAGGGGCTTTTCTCTTTTGTGCTTGTGCAACGTTTTTGTTACTGGGAGATGGTTTGATGTATTGCCACCACAAGAAGCTTGTGAGCCCCACCTCAATTCTAAGTCAACCCATTTGTCAGGGGATCTCCTAATCAGTCTGTGCTGATGAGCCGCCAGATGATGGCTCAGCAGCGACTGATTCACTAGGTAGACTAGTTCTGTACCATAACTGGCTTTGTCTTGAGGATGTCTCCTTATGGCCAAAAAATGGTTCAAGTTTAGTCTGGTGTTGAGCCAGTGCTCTTAAAACATCATCCCTAGGGATGGGGGATTCTTGTTGTGCTCCCAGCGACAACTCTTAACAGTTGTCCTGAGGCGGTAGCCAAGACAGAAAGATTCAGAGTCTTCGATTAGAGCAGTGATTCTCCTCCCTGTGCTGGAGCAGTCTGCTTTGCACTCTTCAAACTATTTTATATGTCCACGTATTTCAACTTAGCCTTCCTGGAACTTGCTGTTAGTACCAGATGAGATGAAGCACTGTAAATGCAATTATTTTCTTCCAGCTATATAACTTGAGTATTGCCCTTTTTAGAGCAACTGATCTTCTTGTAGTCATTTCCAGCATCAATGATTCTGATGTTTCAAAAATTGGATGAGAAGTTGTACAGAGCACGAATCAAACCCCTTTTCTGTGTTTTATCAAAGCTGCATTTGGAAATGTGTATTACAGCTGTACTGTGTTGTATTTATAGATCACTTTCAACACTGGGCTTGGTCATATCATCACTCGCTGACCAAGCAGCGGGGAAGGGGAAGAACAAGTTTGTGCCTTACAGAGACTCTGTGCTCACTTGGCTCCTCAAGGTAATTCCTATTTTCTGTTCACAAGATGGCAGCTGAACGGTGTGTGGGGTTGTTGTAGCACATCTCTATCTATGTGGACACTGTATAGTCTCAGAACAACCTCCTAACTTTTTATGGATTCACTTTGCAGGACAACTTGGGAGGGAACAGCCAAACTGCCATGATAGCCACAATCAGTCCAGCAGCAGACAACTATGAAGAGACGCTCTCGACTCTGAGATATGCAGACAGAGCCAAGAGGATAGTGAATCATGCTGTGGTGAATGAAGATCCAAACGCGAGGGTCATCAGAGAATTACGTGAAGAAGTTGAAAAGCTGAAAGAACAGCTCTCGCAGGCTGAGGTAACTTTATTCTCACTACAGTGTAAACAGAGTTTCCCAAATGTCAGACTGTGGCTGATGACCAGCCTTGAAGTCTCACAAAACAGGGAAAGAAAGACTTGCCCTCACCCTTTTTTTAAAAAATAGTAACTCATGTTTTCTGTAATAAATTGAAAATGACTTTTGCAAGAAAAGATGTTGTGGTTTAATTTCAGACAGCTAAGAATTATATTTTCAAAAATATTCAGACACTGAAGCTTTGAGTGGCCAAGCCCAGAGATTATCCTCTGAGGCTATGTCGATGTTCAGCTGTTTCAGCTCAGGACCCATAATAGGTCGATTCTGTTCTCTTCCTTAGCAAAGACCAGTTTCTTCACTCTCTGCCATGGATAAGCTGGGGATACAGTTGAAATCTCTGCTCCTAGCATTTCGTATTATGCTGCTGTGTTTGGTTTCCTCATGCAAGCAGATGTTACTGTCAGAAGAGAAGCTGGAAGTTTTTGCTAATTTCTGTCTTTTAGGCCATGAAGGCTCCAGAACTGAAGGAAAAATTAGAGGAATCTGAAAAACTAATAAAAGAGCTAACAGTCACCTGGGAAGAAAAGCTGAGGAAAACAGAAGAAATTGCGCAGGTATTTCAGCATTTCAGTGCCAGTCAGCTGAATTTCATGAGCTTTAGTGGACAATGCTGTCTTCCCCACCGGCTACCTAAAATCCCTCTGAATTTTTGTCTTTTCCCATCAGTTCTGGGTTTTGTTTTGGGACCATTTTTATTTCGTTGGGGGGTTTTATAGTCTAAATTGCAGTAGGAGAAGTGTGGCTGTGTCGCATCATTAGCTTGTATCGATATGTGGTTGGAAAATAAAGCATCAAAGCATGCAAGCTCCACTTTGGGGAAAACAGGAATTTAGGCATTAGATGTAACCTTTTCTTGTTGGTGCATGGAAGTAGTTTCTGGTGAACTTGTGGTACTTGGCCCGTGTCTTTGATGATGTGCAGAACACACACTCAGCCTGTCATGTGCGGTTTCTGCTTTCATGACACTGCTTTCGTTTACTCACTGTACTTGTCTCTGCATATTACAGCAGGCAAGACTAACTGATTTCTGTGCTTGCAGGAGAGGCAAAGGCAGCTGGAGAGCATGGGAATTTCCCTCGAGTCTTCAGGTATCAAGGTTGGAGATGACAAGTGTTACTTGGTAAACCTGAATGCAGATCCTGCACTCAATGAGCTTTTGGTTTACTATTTAAAGGTAAGAGTGAGAGCAGGGTGTTTGCACAGAATTAACACACATGTGTTTATGGATTTGAATTTCTGGTTTAAATTGTTACGCGGAGTGTATTTTAAATTTTTAAGACAAACCAATGCAAAGTAGGTTCAGCCTTCTACTGCTTAGGCTTTTGTTTTCTCTTTTAGTTTGGTTTCGTTGTTCTCCTTCTTTGTTGGCAATCAAGAGATCAGTTAGGAGGGCTCAGTGTGTGCCAGTGTTGAGAAAAATTATCACTGTTCCAAGCAGGATGTGAATAGAATTTTCTTGTGAGCTGAACTTGAGGAAATAGTTAGGTGCTTCTTTTGCTTAGTGATCTCAGGATTGCCTTAGATACTCCATGAGGTAATTGTGAAGAGAAGATGTTTAGAAGTAATCAGTATGAGTAAACACAGTCTGTAATGAAAGAAAAGCTCAAGCGATAAAGCATGAAAAAGCACTGTTAAAATGTGCAGTAAGGTGTTTCCCTGGTGCCATTCTGTTTAGCATAGTCTCATCTCAGAGTAAAGCAGTGTTACATAAAAATCTAGTATGCTTGTAAGGAAATGTTAGGTCCTTGACAGTAAGAGATGAAAGGTGATGCTGACTGTTTTTATAGTTGTTTCTCTGCTTTAGTGGCTTTATCTCAGCCACTTATCATCAAGAGATAAAACACTGTGTTTGAACAGTAGCAAATACATCACAGCTTCCCTAATACCAGCCAAGTATTTCAACAGAATTTACAATATGACTTGAAATTAGGTAGAGTTGTAGAAGTAGCTGAGTTGGTGTATAGGAGTTCTCTGAAAAGCAGCCAACTGCATGTACCTTGTTTTACTGTCCAAGCACTTACTGCTTCTATGCAAGTATGGCCTGAGTATATTTGAATTGCAATTTGTGTGTCAGCTGCTTTATTTTACTTTACCTAAGCAGGCTGAAGTGTAGAACGCTTCAGCAGATCAGTGTGTGTGACCTTCACAGTCTTCAGGTCTGCTGTGGCACCATTTCTGTTCTACAGAAGTCTCTAACAAAGAACACGTAGATCGTGCACTCTGGGTGCTTCAGTGAATATTTTCTTTGTTACGTAGCCAGTGTCAGTTTGCTCGTCTCTTAGTAACAGTTTATTTTTTAGGATCACACGAGAGTTGGTGCAAATACCTCTCAGGATATACAGCTCTTTGGTATAGGAATCCAACCAGAACACTGTGAGATTGATATTGCTTCAGATGGAGAAGTTACGCTCACACCAAAAGAAAATGCAAGGTAAGGAGGAAGAGCAGCACTTCCCAGTGAAGTGTTTGCTCTTTACTAGGAAATAACTTGCTTGAGGTTTTATTTTACATAGTCAGAAGTATTTCATGTTCTGATAAGTAACTTCAATATAGATGACTTCAACAGATACGTAAAAATGAGATTTGTCAATAAAACTGAGCACATCCACCTGCTCTGCAGGCTGTCAGTGCTTTTGCCTCAGACTAAACCTTCTCAAGGTGTTCAACAAGAAATCACACCAGTACCTTTCGTGTGCACCATGTGATAGAAATCACACTCTGTAAATGGGAGAAACTGTGGATTTTGCAGTTACTTTTTCAAGCTGTTATTTTTAGGATTTCACTGGAGCTGTATTTTCTCCTTTCAGATCCTGTGTCAATGGTACACTGGTATGTTCTGCCACTCAGTTATGGCACGGAGATAGAATATTATGGGGAAACAACCACTTCTTTAGGTAACGGTTGATATTTACCTTCCAGTCTCTATACGTTCAGCCTATTTCTTTTTATTTTCACTGTTCTGCAGAAGATTTTTAGAAACTCAATTTCAATTTTTATACAGAATCAACTTACCAAAGAGGAAACGACGAGACTGGCTGAAAGACCTTGAGAAAGAAACTTCCTTAGGGGAACATGATCTGGATGCAGCTAGTGAAGCTTCTTCAGAACCAGACTACAACTATGAGTTTGCACAGATGGAAGTTATTATGAAGACACTAAATAGTAATGGTAAGGCAACTGCCAGATAAAAATACTCTTTGGAATTGTTTAAGAAGTTCAGCATGGAACTTAATGTCTAGGTAAAGCCAGTGGTACGCTTGCTTGGGACCTTGGAGCATTGAAAAAGTTATTTTCAGTCATATATATAAAGATGATAAGGTACTGAGAGAGAGATACCTAAAGATAAGTATAAAAAGTTACCCTGACATATAAATACACAAATCAGGGGTTGATTGGTGCCGTGAAACAACAATTCCATCTGTATGTCTACTATTCTTTATAGTGCAGCTTAGGTGTGATATATACCTGTCAAATCATCGTCCAAACTTTAGAATCGTAGAATGGTTGGGACTAGGACCATTAAAGCTCGTCTAGTACAATGCCCCTGCAGAGAGCAGGGACATCCCCAACTAGGTCAGTGTGCTCAGAGTCCTGTCCAGCCTGGCCTCCAGAGATGGATGGGGCATCTACCACCTCTCTGGGCCAGTGTCTCACCACCTTCAGGTAGAAAATTTCTTCCTTATATCTAGTCCAAATTTCCCCTCTTTTAGTTTTAAACCATCACCCCATGTCCTCTTACATCAGCACCTGTAATGCATCTTTCTTACTGGCTTCTTCAAGTACAGGAAGGCCGCAGAAGGTCTCATTTATTTCCTGCTAACCTACTGAGAGGTCAGTCCTCCTAACCTCTTGCTNTAAACTACTGGCTGCTTTGTACAGGTTTTTTATTTATATTTTTTATTATTATTTATTATTTTATATTTTTATTATTTGAGAGGCAAATAGCTTGGGCTTTTTTGCTGACCAGGACGACATGGTAGAAGGTGTTTCATTGCCCTGTGTTCTCCTTCATATCATCTCTGTTTGCACTGTTTGCTGAATTAGATTATTTTTTTCTTGGTCTCCTCTTTCTCTGTTTTGCCATCGAGTGCAGCAATGAGTTTCTGATGCTCAGCAATAGTCTGAAGGTTTTGTGTGCTTTGATTTTAATNACTATTCTTTATAGTGCAGCTTAGGTGTGATATATACCTGTCAAATCATCGTCCAAACTTTAGAATCGTAGAATGGTTGGGACTAGGACCATTAAAGCTCGTCTAGTACAATGCCCCTGCAGAGAGCAGGGACATCCCCAACTAGGTCAGTGTGCTCAGAGTCCTGTCCAGCCTGGCCTCCAGAGATGGATGGGGCATCTACCACCTCTCTGGGCCAGTGTCTCACCACCTTCAGGTAGAAAATTTCTTCCTTATATCTAGTCCAAATTTCCCCTCTTTTAGTTTTAAACCATCACCCCATGTCCTCTTACATCAGCACCTGTAATGCATCTTTCTTACTGGCTTCTTCAAGTACAGGAAGGTCGCAGAAGGTCTCATTTATTTCCTGCTAACCTACTGAGAGGTCAGTCCTCCTAACCTCTTGCTTTTTCAAGTTTCTGCAGACAAAGAGATTCTCCAGATAGATAGCTTCATCCTTCCTTTTGTATCAAATATGAGTGACTCCATTTTAACCTTGGAGAGAAGCAGTGAAATGATCACAAAGCAAAAGTCCCGTGTCAGCTCGTGTGATGTTTAACGCTTGAATGCTCTCAGCATTTTGTTTAATCTTTGTTAAAAGCCATTGTGATTCGGCAGTATCATAAAGTGAAATATTGATGTGGTGTGTCTGAAACTACATGGAGTTTTCACGATTTCCAGAAGGCACATCCTAGCTCATAAGATACAGAATACGGTAGGAAGAAGTGCTGAAAAACCCAATAAACTACTGGCTGCTTTGTACAGGTTTTTTATTTATATTTTTTATTATTATTTATTATTTTATATTTTTATTATTTGAGAGGCAAATAGCTTGGGCTTTTTTGCTGACCAGGACGACATGGTAGAAGGTGTTTCATTGCCCTGTGTTCTCCTTCATATCATCTCTGTTTGCACTGTTTGCTGAATTAGATTATTTTTTTCTTGGTCTCCTCTTTCTCTGTTTTGCCATCGAGTGCAGCAATGAGTTTCTGATGCTCAGCAATAGTCTGAAGGTTTTGTGTGCTTTGATTTTAATGGGGTTGCTTCTGTGAGTGACTTTGCAGGATCAGGACATTTAAAGTGCTGTGAAATTGCTGTCTGATAACAGAAATCTCCTTATGGTTCACTTGTACCAGGAGACGAATTTCTGGTGAATCTGCCATCCTGGTGGTCTTCAGTGTTGTCATCCCTCGTGAAGATTCTGTTGCCTGTTTTAAGGCCAAAAACCATCCCATATCTGTGCCAAAACTGGGACAAAGGTTTCAAACTTGGTTGGCTCGTGCATGAGACTGCTGGAGAAACTTGGAAGCATTAATTGATGCTTGAGCTGTTTGTCACTAACTGGGGATTTGACTAAACTGTAGCAGTGCAAAACGAGTTGGTGTACTCTGAATGGAAGAGGTCATGTCTCTGGGAATGGCCAGAGAGCCAGTTTTTAAGCCAGTAGGTTGGAGAAGTGGTAATAGACCACCAACAAAACAAGTGACACTGAGGATCACAGCTGCTCTTCTGATTTGTGGCACATAGTTCTTCCAGGTTCTGCTCTTCCAATTGGTGTAGCTAAAATACTTCTTCTCACAGGCTTCAGCTTGTTAGGTAAGAAGTAAAGCAGCTTTGCTAGGATATTCTTTGTTTATTCTTCCTTAAAATTAAAAATAAAAATGGGTTAGGAAGAACCAGTAACTAAATGACAAAATTATTGCAGAATTGCATAATGGTGGTGGTTTGAGGGGACCTCTGGAGATCATCTAATCCAGCTCCACTGCTAAAGTAGGCTCACCTGGAGCAGGTTGCATAGGTTTGCTACATCTTCGTACCCCTCCTTTTCACCCTCTCCAGTAGTTTCCAGTCCTTCTTGAACTGGGAAGCCCAGGACTGGACACAGTATTCCAGATGTGGCCTCACCAGGGCAAAGTAGAGGGAGAAGAGAAGATTTTTTTAACCTGCTGATTACACTCTTCTTAATTCATCCCAGAATACACTGGAGAATAGAGGCTTTTGATTTTCCTTTGTTTTGGGTTGTTTTTTTTCCCCCTTGATCTGTTAGAGTTCATTAACCCTCTCTAAACATCATTTGTAACCCATAGAACAGCGTCACAGATTGCTTCCAGCTCCATAGAAGCTGTGGGGGAAGTGGGTATCTGTAAAGAAAACACCCAGATTCTTTCCTCTTTTCAGCACATTAACTGTCTTTGTGGGATTCTGTCTGCTCAGCTTTGTGCCACTTATTTGTGAGGCTGCTCAAACCTAGGACATGGCAGTTCACTGCACAGGACCCAAGGATAAAGTAGTTAAATAAACAGTGTGATTAGTTTATGCAGCTCCTCTTTTAAACCAACAAAACTGCTAGGGCTCAGGGCAGGGATTTTGGTGAACCTGTGTCGTAACCTTCTCCTGGCTGCCTATTTTTGTGCTAAATCATTTGCAAATCTTACATGAAATCTTAGGGAATTCATCTAGTATTGTCGATCCTCAATTAACAGATTTCCAATGTGAATTAAATGACATTGCAAATGTTGTTCAGCCTGCTGGTTCAGTCACTTTAGATGAAGGAAATCTGCTCCCTGAACTGTGATCTGATCTCTTCACAGTTTAGGAAAAATCTCATCTTAATGAGTCACCCTTGGATTCATTTCCTCTGTTTGCAAACACAGTGAAGGGCCTGAATGACTTGCATGCATCTTCTTCACCATCTGCATAACACCTGAATTCTCCTACACATCACAGTTTAGGGATTACACCATAATCCTGCAAATGCAAGGGTAATGCTGGAGTTACCCGCAGGAGCTGGGAGGGTAATGATGGCGCAGGTTAACATTCATAATTATTTGTAGTGCAGAATACTAGACCTTGGGTCAGTCAGTTGTTTTTATTGCGCTGCCTGCTTTAAAAGCTAAAAATAGTTGTGTTTCTGAGAATGTCATGTGCTAAAATGTAATGCTTGTGGTTCTTTTAAGACACTTTATGCATCACAGTTTTGCCCTTTGGTTCTACTGACTGATTTTTTTTAACCTTGTGCTTTGTAGTTACTGTTGTGTTGCTATTTTCTGCTGCCTTTGTGTGAAGCCAGGCCCTCTTTATTTCTCTTGCATTTACAACAAGAGGGATTTGGTTTATGAGGTGGTGTTAGTTTATCTTGAGCAAAACTGATCCTGGTGGTTTTAGTTCCAAGTAAGGTCTGGAGCTTAGGGACAGGGTTTACTGGTGCCCTTGGGACAGTTGGATCAAGGGTTGGACTCAGTGATCTTGAAGGTCTTTCCCACCCTAAACTATTCTGTAATTGGGTTGTTTCACAGCTAGATCACACTGACATGACTTGAGCCTTTTGCTTTGGTCTGAGAAGCTCTTTGAGAATTGCTGTTAAAGAGGCACAGTTTGGCACTGGATCTGAACCCAGTAACGGGCAGAGCAACGTTGCTGTGACGCAAATGCAATTTATGTTTTACCATCACTGATTAACACAAGCAGTTGTTTCAGGATGGAGTATCCAAAAGGATGTTTGTTCACAGTTGATTCTTAGATGAAATCATCAAATTGTTTGGGTTGGAAGGGACTTCAGAGATCACTCCGTCCCATGCCCCTGCCATGGGCAGGGACAAGTTGCCCAGCACCACATCGAGCCTGGCCTTGAAAACCTCCAGGGATGGAGCAGCCCCAGCCTCCCTGGTCAACCTATTCCAGTGCCTCAGCAGCCTTTACAGTGGGGTTTATAAAAGTAAAAGTAGAAGTGTTCCTCCACAGTCTCCTGGGATTCTTTGGTGCTGTAAAGTGCACATGATGTGTGACTAGTCAGACAGTTTGTCTGTTTTCAGCTGCAGCTCCCCGAAAGTAAATGGCTTTTAACTTCCTTCAGTCGTTTCCTTCTCAGATTAACAGCATTGTCCCTTAATTTTGTTTTGTTTTCTTAATTCTTTCCTTTTTCCATTTTTTTTTTCTACTGGGATTCTAGAGCCTATTATCATAGAAGACTTTAGGTTGGAAAGGACCTCGGAGATCAGCCATCTCCAGCTACCTGCCACAGGCAGGGTGACCTCTCACCCAGAGCCTTCACAGTGTGGAAATACGTGACATCAAGGGCTTTAACCACTGTTCAGGCCTCTTTGCATATCAGGATTTTTTCTGGGTTGGTTTTATCTAGTTAATGCAGTATTTATTATTTTGGCATTTATTTTGGGGTGATAATGGCCATTTTGTGTTTGGAAAGACACGGAGATCTGTTGATTGTTGTTACTGGGTAAGCGAAGAGTGTTCTCTTAAGACTGAAATACTAAGTAATTTCTTCATTGTTTTTAATTTCTTTTTTTATTTCTTTAACCTTATTAGACCCAGTGCAAAATGTAGTGCAGATCCTGGAGAAGCAGTACCTGGAAGAGAAGCGCAGCGCTCTGGAGGAGCAGCGGCTTATGTACGAGCGTGAGCTGGACCTGCTGCGACAGCAACTCTCTCCAGAACGGCAGCATCAGCACAGCAGCGACAGGCTGTCCTACACCACTCACACTGCACAGCAGAAAGTAAATCTCTGGACAGAGGAGAGGTGAGACTACTGGAGTTAAAGCAATTGATAAGACCATCAAGATTGTTGAATCCAACCAGTAACCCAGCTGTGCAAAGGCCACCAGTAAATCCTGTCCCTAAGCTCCAGATCTCCATAACATGAAACACATCCAGGGATGGCGATTCAAGCTCTTCCCTGGGCAGCCTGTTCTAATGCCTGAGGAGCCTTTCCTGTTAGAAGGTTTTCTTCGTGGCCAACCTAAGCTTCCCCTGGGGCAACTTGAGGCCATTTCCACTTGTCCTGTCACTTGTTTTATATGAGAAGAAGCCAACCCCCACCTCTCTACAAAATTCATACATGCTTCAGGTTTAATTGCACAGATTGGTGTGGGAGTCTCCCCAAAAAGCTGAGTCAGGCAGGGACTGGCTGCAGCTGGATCCCATGACTGCTATGGCACCTCCAGATCAAAGCTACCTCCTTTTTCTGGATCTGGGCAGCTGGCTTAGTGGTTGCAGGCATGATGCCCTCCCAGTATTAAATACCATTTAATGAGTAATTCCTGACTACCTTCATTTTCTGGGAGAATCCAGAATTGTAGTGCTCTATGGAATGTATCATTCCCATGAGCTGGAATTACTCAATCTTGATGATCTGGATAACAGAAACAAGAGGCAGAGGGAAAGGAATTCTCCGTTCAGTGCAAGGAGCCAGGTTGGGAGGAAGTGGACTAAAGAATCCACTGATAGCAGCAGCTATTCCAACACAAAACCCACCTCTGTTGCAAAGTCATGCCAGATGGGGAAGAAAGACAAAGCTGCGTGTTCTAGCTTGTTGAAGGCACTAGTGTTCTGGGCCACTTTGGTGTGGTGTCAGGGAACCAGCACAGTGCAGTTACCTAGGTTGTTTTTTGGGATATTTTGAGAAAAATCAGCCATTCAGAAAGAACTTTGAGAACTGAAAGGCAGTTTGTGCTGTAAAGACACACCAAAGTTTATCTGGATAAAGGCAGATAGGCCGACTTTGCCTGTGTTCACAGCAGAGCACATGAGTTTGCTTGTTCTGTCTGTGTAGTTTGTGGACGTGAGCAGGGTGCGTGCACAGCATGTACTGTCTCAGTAGGGCTTTGCAATGGAAAGCTAAAAAAACACTTCATACGGGGGAGTGCTGGTCTCTGAAATACCTTAAGTTTCATCACTAGTTTTGTGAAGATGGTGAGAAAGGCAGGAAGGGAAACTTCACGTTTACTCAGAGGATAATTTACAAGGTAAATTAAAAATGAGGCTCCCAGTATGCTGGTATCTCAGTCTGTGTCATAGCACCTCTGGCAGGCGTTAGAACAGATTTGCTCAGACAGGCCTTCAAACCTTTGTGAAATTTCTCTAGAGACTGTTAAACTGTAGAGGGTGTGCCAGCTTCAACCCGTGCTCGTGCTTAGAGGAACTTTGGGTTCTGTAGGAATTGTCTTGTTTTGTAGTGTGCACACGATGGTTTAAGGGTCTGGAGGGAGCTCTGGGGGTCTGCAGCACTGCAGAGCCCTGGTTCTGACAGAATCACCAAATGTCTTTGGTTGGAAGAGGCTTTTAATGTGAGTCAAAAAATGACGTAAAGCAGTGGCCTGCAGTGATTGCAGGTTCCAACATCATGATCCGAGGAGAAGCGGGTTTTTATCAAGATCAAGTCTCGCATGTTGGGACTGGTAGTTTCTGTAGGCTCCATATTAAAAACACAGACAGCTGCGCTTACTTAATTTCTTGAAAACTAGGAGTGTCCCCAGGGCTTTTAACAAATCATAGCTGCAGCAACTCCCATAGTACTGTGTCCTTCTATTTGGACATTACTGTGCGAGCCTTTACCTCAGTAATAGCTTTGTTTAATATGGGATCACTGCTTTTCTTCAATAAAGTTATCTGACAGTGGTTTGTGTTTGCTCTGCAGCTTTTCTTCTTGAGCCTCTTTCAGCAAAGTCTTTGTTAGCACCTCTGTTTGCAGCTTTCCAATAATAGAAACAGGTTTCTGTGTATTTTTCATGTTACCTACTGTACCACAGGGATGAATTGTTTCGACAGAGCCTGGCTAAACTTCGAGAGCAGATAGTAAAGGCAAACACACTGGTGAGAGAAGCAAACTTCTTAGCAGAAGAAATGAGTAAGCTGACAGATTATCAAGTGACGCTGCAGATCCCTGCGGAAAACCTCAGTGCCAACAAAAAGGTAACAGCAAAGAGTAGTGGAAGAAGGCTGGTTTATGGCTACTCCGTGTAGGTGTATAGACCATTTATATGTCTTGAGGCCATCAAATGGAACTTCAGTTAGATTATGCAGAGCCAGAATACAGGTGTTGCCTGACTTTAATATATTGAATGTGAATAATTGTATGTAAAAATGGGACATTGTGAACAGCTCTTGCTGTTCTTTCCAGCGCAGGATCAGCGCAGGCACACATGGTTTGGGAACATCTGTGTTCGTTGCTGCTAAACCTACATTTTCTGTTAAACCTACTCTTTTTGTTAAATGCCTACAGTTTTTTTTTGTCTAGAGGCTTTTCTAGTTGTAGTGCTGCTGTAAACAGAACAATAGCAGTTAGGATAATATTGTTGTCATAAGTGATTTGGTTGAGTGTGAAAGTGTGAATGTTTGGGTGTGAATGGCAGTTGTCTGAGGACAAAGAGCTCTGGATTCTCAGAGATTACAGAATCACAGAATGATTTAGGTTGGTAGGGACCTCAGAGATTATTTAGCTTCAGCACCCCCCTGCCATGGGCAGCAACACCTCTCACCAGACCAGGATGCCCAGAGCCCTATCCAACCTGGTCTTGAACTCTTCCAGGGATGGAGCAGCCACAGCCTCTCTGTGCAACCCGTTTCAGCACCCTTATAGAGAGGAACTTTATCTAAGTTCTAGTCTGTGCTGCTCTTGAGGAGAGATGGCATGGCTGGCACGCAAAGGGGAGCTGTGTGTTCTGTATTTTATTCCTCTGTAGGAATGTAGGAATTGGTATGAGGAGTTGAATTACTTAAATGCACCTTTCCTGCAGTGATTGTTTTTTTCTCTGATGCAGAGGGGTGCAATAGTAAGTGAACCGGCTATTCAAGTGAGAAGAAAAGGCAAAGGTACCCAAGTGTGGACCATTGAGAAACTGGAGAACAAGCTGATTGACATGAGAGACCTCTATCAAGAGTGGAAGGAGAAGATTCCCGAGGTATTATATAGATTTTCTGAAAGGGACCAGATACTGTATTAATTTTCCTTTAACCCCTTTTAATATATCGCACAGCTACATGTCATGACTGCCTGTATGGAAGGGTATGTTGTTGCCTTTTGCTTTTTTTTAAAAATAGCAGAACTTCCACTCAAAACTAAGAATAATACTAAATAAGTAAAATTATCATCAAAATAATGAAAAAATGCACTTAAACCATAAAACACAGCTATGTCCTATCCTCACTTGCATTCACAGATACAAGATCTAGTGTGCAGAGCTCAGATATGATTGTGCTAAGCTCATGACCGAGCACATATAGGTGCCATATACAGCATAAAGTAGGGACCACGCAGAGCAGGGCCAGCTTGGAATGGAAGCAGCAAATGGCAGTAGAACTAAAATGATCACAGAATCACAGAATCTTAGGGATGATCTAGGCCAGTCCCCCTGCCAGAGCAGGATCCCTGAGATCAAGGTGCACAGGAACATATACAGTTGGGTTTTAAATGTCTCTGGAGAAGGAGACTCCACAGCCTCCCTGGGCAGCCCTTTCCAGTGCTGTCACCTTTACTGTCTTCTCATCTTGATGTGGAACCTCCTCTGTTCCAGCTGACACCCAGTCCCCCTTGTCCTGTCATTGGATGACACTGAGCAGAGGCTGGCTCCTTCCTCCTGACACCTACCTTTTCAATACTGATCAACATTCATGAGGTCACTGGTTTTTTTCCAAGCTAAAGAGCCTTATCTCCCTCAGCCTTTCATCAGGGAGATGCTCCACTCCCTCCATCATCTTTGTGGTTCTGCGCTGGACACTCTCAAGCAGTCCTCTATCTTTCTGGAACTGAGTGGCCCAGAACAACAGGAGATAGACACAAGATCTGCTGTTCCAGAATACTCTACCATATGTAGGGTAGAAGGCTATAGAAGGTGTTTGGTGGCTGTCAGAGAGCACCTAAATGCCTTGTGTCAAGAATCCTTCTCAACTGTTTGAACAGCTGTTGTGCCTTTGTTACGTGCCTTGGCCGGGACAATGGGAATCTCTAAAGTGATAACACAGGGGAGGTCAAGCACTTCAGCTGTGCCCATTGAAGACAACGTTGATTTTGCTTCTGACTTTAGTAAGAACTGATCGCACCTCCTTTGAACTTACTCTGTCTGCCTGAGCCAAGGTCATCCTTGCTATGACCGATGTCATCCATGGTGCATGTGTCCTATGTGCTACATAGAAACACGCAGGTCAAGTGCATGTGATGAAGATGAAGGAGAAGGGAAGAAACTTCCAAATCTGCTAAGGAGTGTGCATCACGCTAGGGATCTGCATGAATTCCTTATGGCTGTGTATGGGGTAATGGTGCAGAAAAAGCTGCAGATGTGATCTCGGCTCCTGTAGGCTGAAGCTGTCATGCACCTTCCCTTTTGCCCTTGCAGTGGTACCCAGCAGCCAAACCAGCTATTCAACCTGGGGGTGATTTATCCTCTCATTTTAAACGTGTAAACAGGGCAGAAAAGTAAGGTGAAACTTGTTGAAGTCAATGGCTCTTGTGCTTGCTCATGGTAAAATCTGCTTTGTCTTGACATCACTTAACCATGTAGGCATGATGTTACTTCCCATAGTAAAGGAAGGATTGTACTGCGTCTCATCTCAAAAATTTCATTGCAGATTTGTGATGCTTTTATTCCCTTTCTACTTTTGTAGCAGGAATGAACAGAAAACCTTGGTAGTGACCTAATTTTTGCGTCACGCAAGTTTCTGACGTAACTTCTGTGATCTCTAAAGCAGGTACGGAAGCTGATAAGCAAAAGAGGTGATCCTTTTTACGAAGCTCAAGAGAATCACAACTTGATTGGCGTAGCAAATGTGTTCCTGGAATGCCTTTTCCATGATGTCAGGCTGCAGTACGCTGTGCCCATCATCAGCCAGCAAGGAGAGGTAAATGCCATGATGTAGAGTGAACCCGTGTGTGCTCACTGCAGGGTGGAGAGTCAGATTATGTGATGGGATCACAAAACTCTTTGAGTTGGAATGAGCCTTCAGAGCTCATCTAGTCCAGCCCACCTGCAGTAAGCAGGGACATCTTCAGCTATAGCAGAGTCCAGAGCTCTGTCCAACTTAGAACACCTCCCTGGGCAACCTATTCCTGTGCCTCAGCACACTCACAGGGTGGAATCCCTTAGATGATTTCAGTGGCCTCCTCTGGATCCTCTCCTACAGGGCCATATCTTTCTTGTGCTGGAAGACTTAATTCACAACAACTTTGTTTTGGTTTCTAACAAGCAAATTATGCTGATTGTCTTGTTTCCTGATTAGTTCATGCATTTATAAATGGCTGTGAAAGTTTTCTATTTGATTATTTGCAGTTGCTCAGCTACTAAAATAGTAGAATGAAGTTCCTAGTGTGAGTGAGGTAACTGGACAAACAGTTTTCACCAGAACAGGTCACTAGTTTTGCATGCAGATATTTACTGATTTCTTTTTATTCCTGTCTCCTCTTTTTCTGATGTTGCTTTCTGTTTGGTGGGTGGAGTTAGCTGTCTCCTATCCTACTGTCTTTAAGGCCACCCATGTATTGGTCCTTAGTGCTTGTCTCGCCTTAGGTTGCAGGTCGGTTGCACGTTGAAGTAATGCGAGTTACTGGGTCTGTCCCAGAACGTGTCGTGGAAGGAGATGACTCATCTGAGAACTCCAGTGAGAGCGGGAGCCTGGAAGTCACAGATAACAATGGAGAAATTATTCACAGAGCGAAGAAACTCTCATGCAGGGTGAGTGGATCACAGGATTAAGTTAACAGTGTCATGCCTTTGCAGTGGTGGAGTGAGTCCAGGGTGAAGTTGGGGGGTTAATTTCTTGTGTGATTGCTTTGTTCTCTGCTTCTCAAAGAAAACAAGTTCATGGATAGGCTAGTTGGATGCATGTAACTGTTTTCCTTCTATTTCTCTATGAGCATAATGCGGATTCCCTCAGTAGGGGCATCCATACAGAGCAGTTTGAGGTGTCCTTTCTTGTCATGGTCGCTGTTAGTTTGGGATTAAATGCTTATTTTTTTTGAAGAATTCACAACTGAAGGAGACATGTTGTTACTTAAGACAAGATTCATTGTGTGTCTTCAGGTAAAAATAAAAGAAGCTACTGGACTGCCACCTAATCTCTCCAACTTTGTCTTCTGCCAATACACATTTTGGGATCAATGCATGTCAACAGTAGCAGCACCAGTGGTAGATCCAGATGTGCCTTCACCTCGGAGCAAAGATGCTCATTTTACAGTGACCTTCTCTCACTGTAAGGTAACTATTTTACTATGAAATAGGAAGGAATGTGTGAGAGAAGCTTTTGGAAATTGAGTCCTACTTTGCTGGGCAGGGGGAGAAGGGGAGGCAATCAAGCTATATAACTACTGATATCTGACTACACTTGTCTTACTTTCACTTCATCACCTCTTCAAAATGCAGTAAAATAAAACCAGACTTACCATTTGTGGTCTTTTAGATTGAGGTACCATCTTTAATGCATGGGGGAAACTGGGGGATTGTATAGCATCATCTGATATGTGTTTGTAAGGAGCTGTGACATCATGGTAATGGACACTCAAAACACACCAGGCACAAGCAGGAATTGCTGAGATTATCCAATCCACAACTTTCTTGACCAGATTAGATCTTCGTAATCCAAACTGTATGGTTTCACCATGCAGAGACTTAGTTGTGTGGTTTGTTCCTACAAGTTGAGATACAGTGATTTCACTTGGCTGTGGTTTTGTTTTTCTCATTGCCAGGACTATGTGGTGAACGTCACAGAGGAGTTCCTGGAGTTCATTTCAGAAGGAGCTCTTGCTATTGAGGTGTGGGGTCACAGATGCACCGGCAATGGCAGCTCTGTTTGGGAAGTTGATTCTCTTCACGCTAAAACCAGGACACTCAGAGACAGGTACAAATAAATGACACTGGGGTGGTTCCAATCAGCTTTCCAAAGGCTTTCTGATAGGCATAGTGTGCAGAATATACTCTGAGGCAGCTGTTAGTGCCTGTGGCAATGTCTTTGTAGGTGGAATGAAGTCACTCGAAGAATAGAAATGTGGATTTCCATACAAGAACTGAATGAGATGGGAGAATATACGGCAGTTGAACTCCATCAGGCAAAGGATGTGAACACAGGGGGAATTTTCCAGCTTAGGCAGGTAAGTCTCTTTGTCCTGTCTTCTTACTCCTTCTAAAATTGAGTCTAGATTTTATTCTTAGTTTATCTCCGTTTTTTTCCTCTCTCAATTCCCTACCCAGGGTCATTCTCGCAGGGTTCAGGTGACAGTGAAACCTGTACAACATTCAGGAACATTGCCTCTCATGGTAGAAGCAATTCTTTCAGTCTCTATAGGTGGTGTGACTGCCAGATCAACCAAACTGCAGAGGGGCTTGGACAGCTACCAGGTAAGACAGTAAATCCTTCATGCACTGATGAGGTTTTGCAGTTCTAGAGTCAGTACATAATTCCAAGAAGAACCTTAGGGCGCTGGTACATGGTGTTCTAGTTTTACCTGTGTTTGATGTTTGTGAGTGAGTGTGTGCTGCTCAATCTGCTGCGTTTTTTGTTGGTTAGGACTCAGTGTATGACTGATAAAGTGCCCAGTGTGGTGTTTGAGTATGCACAAGACAGCAGGAATATGGAAACTGGTTTTGTCTTTGTGTGTACAGGTGGTTAATACTGGATTCCTAGAACCATTCATTTCCTTCCCTTACAGAAATGATGAAAGTTGAGGAGGGGGAAAACAGAAAAAAGAGCAAATTAATAGAGAAATTCTCTTACAGTGAGATAACTGTTTACCTTTTCAAAAAGGACTGAGTTGTTACTTGATGGCCTTCAATGAATGTGGAACAGGTTATTTTGTATAGCAGAAAAAACGGCTTCAAGCTGATACTGGGCAAGTTCATATTGAAAATAAAGCCTGATTTTATCAGTGATGGCAAAGAACAAGTAGAACGTGGCCATCCAGAACAGCAGAGAGCCTTTTGACAGAAGGGTTACATTTAGAAAAACAAGCAAATAGAACCTTAAACACAGATAAACTTGTAAAACTTTAAGATCTTTAACACACTTGCTCAGTCCTTTTTCTGTATGCTGTGTCCTTTTCCAAGTGTAGCTGAGCTGCTGTAGTCTGGAATTAGAAAAACAAATCTGTTTCTACCTGTTAATGAGATTTTGGTAATGTTGTAATTGTAACAACCAAGGAATGTTTGTGTTTGGGGTGTTTCTGTGACTTTCTATTGAGAGAAATGCATGTGTTTCTGTGTTTTACAAAATCTATTTTCTCCTACCAGAAGGAGGAGGATGATGGTGGTGATATGGATAGTTACCAGGTATTGCTGCTGTTGCTGTTGATCCTGTGGCATGGGGCACAGCTAATGCTAATAGCCAGCAACTTTCCAATGAGTGAGCGGAGCAAGCAAAAGCTGCTTTGAAATATGTACATGCTGTGCATTTAAGAGGCTCCCTGGGCTATGAACCAATGCTGTTTCAGTTCACCCTGTGACTCCATACTCTTTGCAGTGAGCTCTTCTCTCTAGTGCTCAGCAGTCAGCTCTCCTAACTGGCTACATGAATCCCTCTGTGAAGAAAAGCTTAGAAATTTGAATGTAGAATGAGAACATTTCCCCTGAATATCAAGCACCTGCAGCTGCAGGCATCTTTCCCAACCAAATTATACAGCATAGGGTTTTTCCTTTGTTTTCTATAGAAAACATCATAACCTTTTAAGTTATGCAGTTTCCTGAAATGCTTGTGGAAGAGAAAGAGAGAGGAGGGCAATACAGAAGCTTCAGTGAAGTGATTTTTTATTTTAATCTACACAAAACCAAACCATGAGCCTGTTTTTCTGTGTGTGATAAGTAAATGTGAGACGGTGACAGTTTAGATAGAGAACACCTAGAAAAGTAAAACACATTTCAGCCTCCTACATGGAAGACTTACTTCTGCAACTCTGCCTATTAGAAATAAAACCAGTTAGGTGAGAGTGCTGACATCCCTTACAGTAATGGAGTAAGTTTTGCAGCAATCTCAAAAATACCAGTTAAGGCACTAACTTCTCGCGGGCTGTTTCTGCGCTTCCTGACATGTCACGGAGAAGAGGGAACCAGATTTTCTGTGATGCCACAAAGCATGATTGCATGATGGGTTTTGTTTGCATGAGGAATCTTCTAATCACACTGATAGCAGCTGCTCGCAATGGAATTTTGTGCAGGTTCGAGGGCATACTGACCTGTCTAATCTTCAGAAGATCTTACGATCAGCTGATGTCACTTGTTTTTCCTATGCCATGTGCTATTCAAAAGTTTGGTTGCCTCCTCTGTGAGTAATTAGCCTGTAGTGTATATTTCTGTTCAGCACCTGAGGCAGCCACATCTTTTCTTCCTGTTGGAATTTGAGACTTGAAAGCAAATAAGTTTCCATTCATGGGTGATGAGGTCCTTAATCAGTGTGCATGTAATTTGGGGGAAATAAGTTTTTCTGCATTGTGCAAGCTGTTTACTATCAATCCTGATGAATTGATCACCAAGCTCTTTAATCTTAACCGCATTCCCTAATTACTGTCTTTTCTCTTTCCCTGTTAGGAAGAAGATCTAAACTGCGTACGAGAAAGGTGGTCTGACGCACTGATAAAACGCAGAGAATACTTAGATGAGCAGATTCAGAAGATCAGCAATAAACAAGGTTCGAAACCTAAAGTCCCTGTTCTAAGTACTTTATTCCCTATAACTTGAAAAATTCACCTGACATATATATATATAATGTACTGATCTCTTCCACTGTAGAAAAATCCGAGGATGATATTGAACGAGAAGCCCGGCTGGTCGAGCAGTGGGTAGGGCTGACGGAGGAGAGGAATGCAGTGTTTGTTCCAGCACCAGGCAGTGGAATTCCTGGTGCCCCCGCAAACTGGTACGTTCTGATAAAGACATTGGAGTGTTTAATTTTTAATGCATGAACATATGCATGCTGCAAGAGACAGATCTGAGGTTGTGTTAGAGCTCTCTGCATTTTTCTGTAATGCTGCAAATTGTTCTCAGCTGGCAGAAGACTGGAGGGTTCAGTGCTGGTTTGAATGTAGGGAAGGTCTGTGAGAAAGGTTAACACATGAAGGAGCTTTGAGAAAGCTTTTGGGGTGTCTTTGGAGTTCAGAATAGTATTTTATAGATTTACATAACTGACTCCTTTCACAAAAGGAGTGGTTCAAAAATCAATGGCAGAACATGTGATTATTTCATTGATTAAGGGATGGTGAGGGAACCAATTCTGATTTCAAAGGCTGTATTCTCTTCTGTTTCTGCTCAATTTCTAAGACTTTTATCTTTTAATTACATGTGAAGTTGTGTTTTGACTGAGATCATTAGATCTGACATGCAGCAATGAGAAAAGCAGCATGTTAAATTTGCGAAAGTGTGTACAAGAAATACAGCCCTAAGTAAGTGAGCACTGAGCTCTCTGTGTTGTTTAAATACCTCTAGGAGGAGTGACTCCAGGACTGCCTGGGGCGGCAGCTTGTTCCAGTGTTTAATAACCCTTTCAGTGAAGAAATTCTTGCTAACATGAAAGAAATCCATCTTGACCTGTGCTCTGTTTTGTTGCAGGATCCCACCTGCAGGAATGGAAACACACATACCCGTCCTTTTCCTTGATTTGAATGGTATGTTGTAACCGCAGATTAAAAAATTTGGGGAGGAGGGGGGATTAGCTTGGATTAATAAATTCATGAAAGGAAGAATAAATCTAATATGTCTAAGAAATCAAACAAGTCCTGGCAATGGCACTTTCTGATATTGGTTGTGAAACATTTGTTTTTCCCTTCTGATTCTTTATGTTGGAATAATTAAGCACAACTATTTTAAAGTAAAGATAAAATTTGGGGAACGCGTGAGGACAGGGATAGGCTGCACAATAGGAGTGACAGAGAGAAGAAAATCCTGTAAACATTTTAATGTGAAAATCTGGCATCATTAAATCACTGATGGAGAATCTCCCAATGCTTTTAGACCTTCTTCCACTGAGGTGTCTGGCAAGTCAACTTTTTAAAAGCTTAAGAGTCAGAACTACTAATCCCTATGTAAAGATTCTCCAGTATATCAGAAGGGATTTAACTAAAGGGTGAACTGGGTAGGCTGATTGGTAGATATGTCAGAGGTTTTTCTGCCCAGGTAAACTAATGTTACAAAAGCCTAGAGATAGTTTTGAATTCACAGAATCAGAATCATTTAGATTTGGAAAGGCCTGTAAGATCATTGAGTCTAGCAAATTCCGTTCAAGTTATATGAGAACCTGGTTTTACTTCAGTTCTTTTGTAAGCTGAAATCATCTTAAAAATGCTGATTAGTAAAAAGATAATTAGGATTAAATGTCTGATGTAATATGGGCAAGGCTTTATTTGCAGCTTTATGTTACAACTTTGCCTCTGTGTCATCTGGTGTAAAACTCATTCTTTGCACATTTGTTTTGTTAGCTGATGACCTCAGTGCCAACGAGCAGCTCATCGGTCCCCACGCATCAGGAGTTAACTCAATCCTCCCAAAGGAGCATGGGAGTCCATTCTTTTATCTGCCGATCATCAAACACAGTGACGATGAGGTAAATTGTTAGCAAGCCTGGCTCTTGACAACTGTAGCTTGTGCTAGCACTTCTTACATTTTGCTTACTACTTACATGTGTGTAGTAGTAGTAGTAGTAGTATTACTTGTAGCAGTACAGCCTGTATTAGTGCTGCCTTCATTCTCCAGCCTTTGAATTTAGAGTTCAAGAGGATGGGACTTGGGAGCTCCTCTGCCTTAATTCAGAATTCTGTGACAAGCCTTGGCTCTTCTTGGCAAAACAGTAATTCAGCTGCCTGACTCAAAATCCCTTTTTCTTCTTCCCTCACCCTTTCTTCATTCCTCTTGCAGGTTCTTGATTCTTCAGACAAAACAGCTTAATTTATTGTGCACCTTAGGCAAAGCTTAATATTGAAATGAAATGTTTTTCCTTTGTAGTGCACAGATGTTTCTTAAAATCTAAACTTTGGGAGTAGCTGGAAGTGAATGGTTCTAAATCCATTTTGGAATGTCTTAACGCATTTCTTCCACGTTCTGTGCCAACTCAGGCCATTGTTTAAGAGACCATTTCCAGCATAAATGGGATGCCAAAGTTGGGGAGGAGGCAGGGGAAGATGTTTAGCAGGATGGGAGCATGTTTATTCTGTATGGGCCATTGTAATGTAATCCAACACAGATGGAAGCTCTGACGATGGATTTAAACTCACAATACCTTTCCAATAAGATTTTATTCCTTTCTCAAGTCTTGATTCTGCTTTCCTTTCTGTCTCCAGCCTTGTGAAGAATTCCTTTTGGAGCAGGGTTTTCTCAATAATATGAGTTGGAAAGGACATCCTAGGTCACAGAGTCCAACCATCCCCACACCAACAAAATCCCTCAATACCTGAGAGACTGACAAACACAAACTAACCCTCTCCATGCTGCCACTGTAGCACCATGGCTACACAGTTCTTCAACACCTCCAGGGATGGGAACTCCACCATCTCCTTGGGAAGTCCCTTCCAGTGCCCAACCACTCTTTCTGGAAAGTATTTCTTCCTAAGATCCCATCTAACCCTCCCCTGCCTCAACTGCAGACCATTGCCCCTGCTCCTGTCAGCAGTCACCAAGGAGAAGAGGCCAAAACCCACCCCTCCACAACCTCCCTTCAGGGAGTTATAGAGGGCAGTGAGGTCCCCTTTAGCCTCCTTTTTTCCAAACTAAACCTGCCCAACTCCCTCAACCTTTCTTCATAACGACTGGTTCTCTAAACCCCTCACAAGCTTGGTAGCTCTCCTCTGGACCCATTCCAGTATCTCAATATGTTTCCTATAATGAGAGGCCCAGAACTGAACACAGCACTTGAGGCCTCCCAAGGGCCGAGTACAAGGGCAGGGATTGTGCTCATCACTGCCCCAATATCTTTTACACTGCTTCTGATAAATTTCTTACTGTGAAAAGGTGGTTTGACTCCACTTTATTCAGTGATGCTTACTTTGCTCTCATTGAAGAATTGGTTTAATTCATGTTAAATAATTGCAAATTCTACCTGTTAGAATCACCAAATGTTTGATTTTCCTTTCCTTCCTCCACTTAATTTGTTCCAGGTTTCAGCCACTGCTGCTTGGGACTCTTCTGTCCATGACTCAGTGCACCTCAACAGGGTAACTCCTCAGAATGAGAGGATTTACTTAATAGTGAAGACAACTGTGCAGCTCAGCCATCCTGCTGCGATGGAGCTGGTACTACGCAAAAGAATTGCAGCCAATATTTATAACAAGCAGGTAAGTTAATATATTTTTAAAGTATTAATAATAATTTTATGTCATATCCTAAATTTTATGAGTGTGGTTTTGAAACTACTCTTTTTAATTACTCTCTTTAATAGAGGGTTTTCTTTAGCCACAAGAGTGTGGTGTCTGAAGTCCTTTATTAGACGGAAGTTACATTTATGGCTAGTGATGTAAGGGCTAACAACCCTGACCATGAAGCACCATAACCTCGTGGTTACAACAGAGAAAACTCTACCTAACTATTTCAGTTACGGCTGGAAAGCAGAGGTTTATGTTTTCCTTTTTCAAAGGGAATTGTCTACCTGTTTAACCAAATGAGAAACAATGGAGTCTGTACATTAGAGACTTCTTACGGCCACAGCTTCACTCTTGGAAGTCACCACATGAGGATACAACATCAGCGCAGAAATGGTTAAACTTAGCAGCACAGTGTCCTGAGTGCAGGGCTGTAAAGAGTGCTGAAGGGATCAGAAATACCCAAGATGCTAAAAATAGAGGAAGTACCAGTCCTGAGAAATGTGGCTTTCTGGTGAAATTGTCTTTTGCATTGCGACCTTGTATTTCTTAGGATGTCATCAATAATCACTAATGAAACAGTAATTAAAAATTGCTTTGTTTCTAGAGTTTTACCCAGAGCCTGAAAAGGAGAATATCCTTGAAAAACATCTATTATGCTTGTGGAGTGACCTATGAAATCGTATCCAATATACCGAAGGTAAACGGTACCGTGTTTCCCTTGTGAAGTCACTGAAAGGAGCAGAATCACCTAATGCAGTGGGTGAAGGAAATGTCCTGCTGTCCTAAGATGAGGCAGATTGCCAGAGGGTACAGCCTCAAGCTCATGTTTCATTGAAACACTTGAAAACTGCAGAGATTTCACTGTTTCTCCTTTACCTTGGAAAAAAGGAGACTGAGGGGTGACCCCATGGCTGTTGATCAATATGGAAAGGGCAGGTTTCAGGAGGAAGGTGCCACTCTGCTCAGTGGCACCCAATGCTAGAACAAGGTGCAGTGAGTATCAGCTGGCACAGAGGAGGTTCCACATCAGGATGAGAAGAAAATTCCTTCTGGTGAGGGTGCCAGAGCACTGGAGGGGGCTGCCCAGGGAGATTGTGGCGTCTCCTTCTCTGGAGATGTTTAAAACTGCCTGGACTGTTCCTGTGTGACTGGATCTAGGAGATGCTGCTGTGGCAGGAGGATTGGCCTGGATGATCTTTCAAGGTCCCTTCCAGTCCTTAACATTCAGTAATTCTGTGATGCTCCTGAGTTTAAGTGAGTTCTTGCAGTAGGGCTGTGTTTGAAGTTATATTAGTGTTTCCAGAGAGAAGAGTATGAAGAGAACTGGGGGGGATGTTTAGGTCAGTGAAAACAGGATAGCTGAGCTTGCAGGAATAGAAATTGTTTTTATAGTAAAACCTTGTACGAACTGTAAAGGTAAACAAGCTGTTGTGAAGTCCTGGATGGTTGATTATAATTGAGATAATTGATTAAGGGCTACAGATGGTCTTTCAAGTCTGGGTTGAGATGATCTAAAGAAGTGAATAAACAGATTCAAAACAACAGGCTTTAACTTTGAAAATCTTCAATAGGCTACAGAAGAAATAGAGGATCGCGAGACCTTAGCGCTGATGGCTGCGAGGAGTGAGAACGAGGGCACGTCCGATGGCGAGACCTACATAGAAAAATACACACGGGGAGTGCTGCAAGTGGAGAACATCCTGAGCCTTGAACGACTCAGACAGGCAAGGAAAAGGCACTTCTGGTTCCTTTTCAACTGGAATGTGAGAATAGAAGTGCAGACAATTGATGTTTTATAAACACCAGATGTGGTGGGTTTTTAGTTTGGGGTATTTTAAGAGAACTTTGGATGGATAAATGAAAGATTAAGTTAACTTCTCTGAAATAAACAATTCCACTGGTGGTGAGTGTAGGAGCTGTAGCTGGCAGTGGTGTGGGACATAGAACCTGAACAGGCAAAGGCCAATGAACGAGTTTGAGAGAAATTCTGGTGGTTGTGTGTGCAAATAGAGATCTGTAAATGTGAGCACCCTTTGCCCTCGTTAGCCACACTGAGAAAAGAGTTTCTGTCCTGCTTGATCACATCTCCTGGGGAGACTGGGGCTTTGTTTTTAGTGTGTTCTGTTCTTGGCACAGGCAGTCACCGTCAAAGAGGCTCTCTCCACCAAAGCGAGGAACATCCGCAGAAGCATCAGCACTCCGAATGTCCACAATGTAAGGGACCCTTTATCCACTGGTAGTAAATTAGCAGTAATGGAAATAATTTAGGATGACAGGCTGAAGGAGCTGGGATTGTTTAGCCTGGAAAAAAGGCTCCAAGGTGGGGGGACCTTACAGCAGCCTTCCAGTACCTGAAGGGGCTACAGAAAAGCTGGAGAGGGACTTTTTCTGAGGAACTCTAGTGCTAGGACAAGGGGAGATTTAGATGAGATCTTAGGAAGAAATTTCTCCCTGTGAGGGTGCTGAGGCCCTGGAACAGGTTGTCCAGGGAGGTTATGTCTGCTCCATCCCTGGAAGTGTTCAAGGCCAGGTTGGATGGGGCACTGGACAGCCTGGTCTGGTGGGATGTGTCACTGCCCATGGCAGGGGGTTTGAACTGAGTGATCTCTGAGGTCCCTTCCAACCTAAACCCTTCTGTGATTCTGTAAAAACTGCACTGTTTCAGATTCTTTTTACTTCAGAGCTCCTTGAACTTTTTCACAGTGTAAGGTGTAATTTCTCTTTCTTGTGGTGGTTGTATTCTCCTGCCACCCATTTGTATAGCACACAGCTGTCTTTATAATCTCACTTGAGAAGAGTTAACAGTGAAGTTGTTTGAACTAAGTGATCACAAAGTTTCCTCAAGGCAATTTTTGCCTCTTGATGTTCTTTAGGTGTCCTGTAGCCGGCTAGATCTTTCAGCGTGTGATGAAGATGATAAGGTATGTAAATGTGACAGCAAACATTGCTCATTCTTCATACCAGTAGAAACTGGTCTTTAAGAAGGAGAAATTACAGTGAAAGTTAATGTGTTTCATTGGAAAGCTTCTAAACCATCCTTCTGTTTGAGACAGAAACCTGTCCTAAATCAGGGACTGGAAGTTTTTGGGATTTGAGTTACCTCTTAGTTTTTCCCTGTTTCTCTGTGCCCACATGCACATTTCTGTATTTTTATTCCTTAGGGTTGGTCTGAAAGTCATCTAGATCTGTCTGACTGTTCTTCCAGCTATCAGGATGTGTCATGCTATGGTACTTTACCCAGGGAGTCACCTCGCAAGAGCAAAGATGGCAGTGGTGAGACTTTAAATTATATATGGAATGGCAGCGTGTGGGGGGCTTTTAATTCCTGCATTATGGAGAATTAAATCCTTTCCTACACAGTTGATTGTCCAGCTAAACATAACCTGCAATTGGGCAAGAAAGGGAGAAATGCACAAAGACATCCAGGAAAGGAGGGGAAGTTGGAGGTGTCCACAAAATCAAGAAGAGGTTAAACAATCAACTGTGATAAGTGAATTGGAGTAGCTGTTATTTTATTAAATGCTTTTATAAGATGCTTGTGTTGAATTAGGAAAAGTCCTTTTGCAGGTTCTTTTTGTGATGCAGATATTTGCTTTGCTCATGTGTCATAGGTGCCTTAAGTTCTTCAGGTTAAATACTGCTCTTGAGCAGGCAATACAGGTAGAGATAGTGCTGCGGTGAAGTGGGACCAAGAGTCTCTTCATTGCTTCCTTACCTCTGATTCCCTTTTTCATCACTATTCCTCTGGGACTGTTGCCTTGGTTGCAGGGCAGAATTGCAGACCTGGGGGGCAGAGGTCAGGTGAGGCACAGGAAACAAAAGCTGCTAGTTACATTGTCAAGGACAGCAGTACTGGGGTCAGTTTTGGGCACCTCAGTACAAGGAAGATACTGAAATGCTAGAGATCCAGAGAAGGGCAACAAGACTGGTGAAGAGTCTGGAGGAGAAACCTCATGATTGCAGCTGAGAGAGCTGGTGCTGGTGAGAAAAGGAGGCTGAGGGGAGACCTTACTGCTACCTGACATGAGATTGTAGAGAAGTGGGGCTTTGTGTCTTCTGNGGGGGGCAGAGGTCAGGTGAGGCACAGGAAACAAAAGCTGCCAGTTACATTGTCAAGGACAGCAGTACTGGGGTCAGTTTTGGGCACCTCAGTACAAGGAAGATACTGAAATGCTAGAGATCCAGAGAAGGGCAACAAGACTGGTGAAGAGTCTGGAGGAGAAACCTCATGATTGCAGCTGAGAGAGCTGGTGCTGGTTAGAAAAGGAGGCTGAGGGGAGACCTTACTGCTACCTGACATGAGATTGTAGAGAAGTGGGGCTTTGTGTCTTCTGACAAGGAAGAAGTGATAGGACAAGAGGAAATGGCCTCAAGTTGCCCCAGGGGAAGTTTAGGTTGGAGATGAGGACAAACTTCTTCCTGGAAAGGGTCCTTAGGCCTTAGAACAGGCTGCCCAAAGTGTTTCAGAGTTGTGGAGATCTAGAGCTTAGGGACAGGGTTTAGCGGTGGCCTTGAGACATGGTTGGACTCGATAATCTTGAAGGTCTTTTCCAGCCTAAATGATTCTGTGATCCCCACTTGTTTTATTACCTGAGATGAAAAGAAGAAATACTGAAGCCCCAGATCAGAGGGTGCAGATACTACTGTCCTCTGCTTTCCTTCCATTTCCAGATCTCTCAGAGGGTTGTAATCTCCCCTTGTTGAGCTCTGTGTTATCTGGTGCTTCGTCCAGTGGTTGGATACCAAAATACAAGCATTTTCCTGTAGCCAGCAACTTGCCAAACGCATGGCCTAACCTTCAGTTACAGCAAATTACACTCTTCAGTCAAGATGTGAAGAACTGAAATGCAACCCTTTTGCTTTTCTTCACCTAGGTGTGGTAGCAGAGAATTCCCATGCACTAATGACCAGCCCTTTTAAAGCATTTTCTCCTCAGCCCCCAAAGTTCTTCAAGCCCTTAATGCCAGTGAAGGAAGAACATAAGAGGAAGACCCCGCTTGAAAGCCGCCCTCTGCTTAGTCAAGAGGTAATTGCTGAAACCTACCTGATTTTTTTTTCAAGGAGATTAGTTTTATGTCATTAGCGACATGAATCTGTTACTGTAGAATTCTGATTCTCTGGTGTTGTTGATCCAGTGGTTCTTTATGTGTGGTGGGTGAAACACTGGGGTTTTATTCCACTTCTTGGTTAGTATTCTCCTTTGTAGGATACATCTATTTTAAGATAACGGTTACCTGCATTTCTTTTCCCCCAGCAAGACGTTGCGGTGTTTCTTCATAGATAAAATACCGTTCTAGTGAAGTGATGGTTATAACCCTGACTTTTCTTCTTCCATTGGGAAGAGACACATGAGTTTCACTACCTATTAAGTTGAATTTGGATGTATATATGGACCAGCACAGCAGTTTCCCTTTTACCCCGCCTTTCTAACTTGCTCACATTTAACACCATGGTCAGCATTGTGGGTTGTGTGATGTGTTGTGTGTCTTAACCTTTGCAGAGCATGCCCTCGCTTCAGGCACACTGTGCTGGCTGTGCTGTGTCCCCAGGAAGCAAAGCCAGCAGCGTGTCCTTAGGGAGCGATAGCGTACGTGAGGAAAAGATTGTAAGTTTTGTACCAGTTCCTGTTACAAGGCCTGGTGGTGGGTTTAGGGCTGTTTGGTGATGGGCTTGAGGTGCTTGTGCAGAAAAGTTGTTCATGTGAATCAGTAATCACTTGTGATTGATTGTAACTAATATTAGTAATGAGCAGTTGCTTGCCTGGCTCTCAAATGCTGCCTGTTATTGGAACTAACTCAGTGGGGGTGTTGTGCTGTGTTTTGGGGTTTGTGCTTTGTTCTTTTGCTCTTTAATATTTGTATGTGATTTGTCTCGTGGGGTGGGTGGGAGAGGGGAGGCTTTCATTTTTACAGGGCACAAATGATGAAGAAAAGGGTGGTTTAGTGAACCATATTGTTTCACTCTAACAAACCTTGTGTGTTACCCAGATTTTGTGACTATACCCCAGAGTAAATGGAATGATCCCATTTGGTGTAAGTAACCCTGCATTGAGGTGTGGGTACACTGTACAAAGCTTTTCATTGCCTGACATGGAAGTAATATGACTAAAAAAATCAGATTGCCGCTGTTAATTAACCTGCAGCCTTGTCTTCATCGTACTTGAGACGGTGAATTGAGGTGGAGGGCTTGTATTTTAATCCTCACCCTTTTATTTTAATCTTCACTTGCCAAATCCTTTTCTCACTGCTGCTTCAGCAAAAGGTGTGTTGTCATTTCTGCTGGACTCAGTTCTGGGGATGTGGAACGTGGCTGTAAACGCTTGCTTTAATCAAAGCTTGATGTGTAAAATTCAGAACCTTCCAGTTATTTCCCATAAGTATTACAGGCCTCTTTTATCTCAAATTTTCTTCCCATTCCACAGTCATTTCCATTCCTACCCTGTAGCCAGGCTGTTAAAAATACCTGCTCTGAATTTCTAAGCCTTTAGGTCGTTAGACCAAAGTGCACTGAGTGTTCTAGGCTGTGTGTCTGCAGCTTGGCTGCTGCTTTTGGTTAGCAGCTGGTTTATTCCTGTTAATTTTCCAGAAGGTATCTGACACACTGACTCACACTGAGTCACTGATGCAAAGAGCATGAAAGTAGTTTGGACAACAAACTCTTTTAGTGGGTTGAAAAACACCCCTTGGAAACTAAATCAATAGCAAATTTTCCATAGCAACTTCAGGGCAGTTGAGTCCCTTGGGTCTCACCCCATGCTGATTTGGATAGCCCTGACAGTTTATCAGATGAGGGTGTCGGGGGGTTTTGTCGCTTTAGGAACAGAGCCTGTGGAAGATGTAGGGTTGCTAGACTACTCTGAGTCTTTCAGAGCTGGAGCAAGTGTGGTTTATCTAGGATGGAGGATAAATGTCACTTGTTTGACTGACTAGTGCTGTCACAGTTAGTTCAGAGATTTCACCAGGGCAGCTCCACTTGAAATTTCAGCTGTCTGTGCCTCTACCTGAATCACAATGAACTTTTCATGTTATTAATCTATACTGTAAATGACCTTTCTGTAGTACAGAGCCTCAAACTGCTAATTATTAATTGCTGAATGTTGCTTCAGGTGTGATGTTCTTACATCTTACAGTATGTAAAGCTGGCCATAGAAATAAAGCTACGGGAGGGCGGTCATTTCAGTTAGATTAATGGTGTCTCTCTGTAAGCACAAGAACCACGTTTGGCTTTTCGCTCATGCTGCTCCGGGTTCTGTTCTGTCAAAGGAAGAAAAACAAAAGGCTTTTAACAAAGAATGTTTTTATTCAGTTAGGCTGAAACAGAGCGTTTGACCTAAAATATCAGATGGTACTTCCACGCGTGTTCGGTATTGCAGCTATTTCCTCCCAACAGCACGTAGTACAGCAGGATGTGAGTGCAGTGGAATATGCCAGGGCCAGATGCAATGTTTTCATGCCAAACCTATTGAAATGCTGCCTGCAATCACACGGCTAAGGGGGTTTATTTCCCAAGGAAGGTTTCTCTACCAATTTTTTAGGGGTTTTATCTTTATTTGTATTAATAGCCTGAGCACTGCAAGGTGCCCTCCTGCTTTTTTCTCCCCCATATGTTACATCCACTGAGATCTGATGCTTGTTCTAGTGTTTCCCACTCAGAAGCTCAAGAAGAGCTTTGTAAGGAAATAGTTCTTATCCTCACAAGGGCACCTTTTGTCTGAAACAGATCGGTGTCTCATCACCTATTTGCAGCTTTCTTCACAACTCCCCTCTCTCTGCACCTTAGCTTTGTATTTGTGATGGGCAACCCTGAAACAAGAAAGGCTTCCTTCATTACCTCCATACTTCACCTCCTTCAGTTTGGACTTCCTGAAATGTCTTAAACCCTCTGTATTTGAAAATCACTAGAGTTTGCAGTATTTTGAAGTTAAACTGAAGGGTTCTGCATAGAGCTAAACTGGCTGTTTGTAATAAAGGTGAAAGGAATGTGAAGCAAGGTGAAGATAAAGGTGATGGAGAAAATCCTCCTAGAAAGCAGCAATGACAGGAAAGCGTTTGGAGTAGTCAGCATGGTTTCACAAAGGGAAGCCACACTTGACTAATCTCCGTTTCCTTCTACAAGAGATGAATAGCTTGGGGAGTGAGAAGAGCAGAGGATGTCATTGACCTTGACTTCATAAAGCTTTTGACACTGTCTCCTAGAACTTCATTGTAGATGGGCTGACCAAGTTCAGACTGGATCAGTGGACGGTGAAGTGGGTTAAAAACTGAACGACAGTGCCCAGAGGGTTGCGGTTAGAGATGCAAAGTCTGTTGGAGGCTAGTAACAAGTAGTCTACTCTAGGGCTAAGTACTGTGACCAGTACTGTTCAGTGCCTTCATTAATGACCCGTGTGATGGGCAGAGCATCCTGCAGCAGGTCTGCAGGTGATACAAGTCTGGGAGAAGCAGTGAATATATCAGGTTGTGCTACGAATCAGAAAGACCACAACAAGTTGGGCAGCTGGGTAGAGAGGTATCTCATGAAGTTTCAGCAAGGGGGAGTGCAAAGTCTTGCATCTGGGGAGGAATCACACCAGTCACCAAGTATGTGCTGGGGGCTGACTGCCTGGAGAGCAGTTTTGCCTAGAAGTACCTGGAGATGCTTGTGGACAGCAAGCTGGTCGTGAACCCACAAATATCCTTGCACCAGAGAAGACCCAACAATATATTTGTCATCTTAGGCAGGTTGAAGGAGATGATCCTTGCTCTCTACTAGGTACTAGTGAGGCTGTACCTGGAGCATGGGGTCTGGTTCCTTGACTGTCCGGTGCTGGAGTTTCCATACCTGGAGAGGTTTAAAAGCTGTGGAGAAGAAGTGCTGAGGAACATAGATTTAGTGGTGACCTGGAGACCCTGAAAGGCCTCTTCCATTCATATTTATGCTTCGGCTGGTCAGTTAACTCTATCAAATACCTTTAATAGGTTTAATTATTTAAGTCACAGGAAAAAAACAGGTATTAACAGACAGTTCCCAATCCCACACAAAACTCTCTTCTTTTGCAGGACTCTGAGGATGAAGACAGTGAGTTGGAGGCCATTAATAAGAAGCTGATAAGTCCACAAAGTTTTCAAAGTTTCCGGCCTTACATACCGGAGGAGTTTGCTGACTTCAGTGTTTACAATGCTAGCCTGGAGAACAGGGAATGGTTTTCTTCTAAATCAGACTTCATGGGTTCACGTGTTCTTGAGAAAGAGGTATCCCGCAGCCCCACCACTAGCAGCATCACTAGTGGCTACTTCTCCCACAGTGCCTCTAACGCTACCCTGTCTGACATGCTTGTTCCCTGTAGTGATAGCACAGACCAGCTAGCCAGTCACTCCAAGGAGCTGGACTCTAATGATCCCTCGGGATCATCTCTTGCACATGATGTAAGATCTTTGAACAAGGAATGTCGAGAGTCAGAAAAGGACTTGGCAAGAGAAAAGTTACCTACGTTACCACTGAAAGAAAACAGTGCCTTAACGGAACAAATACCACTGTCCCTCGACCCTAGTGACTCTCTGCAGTTACCTAGAGCTGGGTTGTTTCCAGCTTTGGGTTCCTTGGACAGCAGAAATTCCTGTCACACAGTTGGGTTCTCGGCACGTGAAGCAACCGTTGAGCACATGACAGACATTCTGGAAGATCATTCCTTCACAGAGTTCATGGGTGTTGAAGATGGGAAGGACTTTGACCATTTGACACCTCCCCAGTCATGTTCCCTTGTGTCCTCCAATGGAGTGCGTCCCTCAGACTTAACCCGTGCCACTGACAAGGAGCTGAGCGGGTCTGGGAGCCGGCTGGGCTCTGCAGCAGCAGGCAGCCAACTTGCAGGTGCTGTGGAAAGTTCTTTGTGTTCTGCACTGGGAAAAGAGACTTCAGACCCTGAGACTTACCCTGACGCTTCTGTGGATGATTTTATTGGGAAGGACCACTTAGATGCTTCCGATAGTGAAGAAGGTGCTTCTGCAGATCAAGCCCACGTCTTGCCTAGCTGGGTGACAATGGGTGAGCAAGTGTGTGTTGGAAGTAATAAGATGGGCACAGTGAGATACATCGGAACGGTGGATTTTTCTGCTGGAATCTGGGTTGGAGTCGAACTCCATGTTCAGCTGGGTAAGGTTAACTCTGGTCTGGGTTATCTAGGCAGTTAGTGTGATCTGGTTCTAAAGCTAAATTACAATCATATGCTGCTCAGCCTTGGGAACCACATTGAACTTTGTAGGCTGGGAACCTGATACAGGTGTAGGATTTCTAATTACAGGAATTCTTTGCTAAGGGGTTGATTTTTAACTGTCTTAAAGCTCTATTCTTGTCACTTTATGCAGAACAACATTTTGGGGTTTCCTGTTGGCATCTATCTATTTGTATAGGTCAGAAAAATAAGCAAAGCTGAGCCAGACAGATTGGTTTTTTAAATGAACATGGTTGTTTGTGGGCAGCACCAACAGTGGGCATCAATGTTGAAGAGATTGGCTATGGGTACTTTTGAGATTTGGTTTTTTTTCCAGTGCTTCAAAGCTTAATTACAGAGCACAGGATTTCTTTAACATCAGTTCAGTGAGGTCAGAAAAGTCAATTCTCTGCAAGTGCTGAAAGACTCCTACAGAAATGCTTCAGGTCTTTTAAAACCATCATAGAATCACAGAATGTTTTGGGTTGGAAGGGACTTCAGGGATCATCCAGTTCTAACACCCTGCCATGGGCAGGGACACCTCTCACCAGACCAGGTTGCCCAGAGCCCCATCCAGCCTGGCCTTCAACACGTCCAGGGATGGATCACAACAGCTTATGTGGGCAACCTGTTAAAGTAATTAATTGTGAAGTAGTTTACACTACATTGTTACAGTCCTATGTGCTAGTGAAGGTACCAACAACTGTCTCCATGTTTATTTTGCTTGAAGGGAAGCATGACGGCACCGTGAAAGGCAAAGAGTATTTCCAGTGCAGACCACGACACGGTGTCTTCGTTCGTCCTGGGCGCCTCAGCAAAGCCCCGGCTTCTGTGAGGAAAGGGAGTAGCACTTCACGGTCTCAGGCATCTTCCACTACAGAGAAACGGAAAAACGCCATGCTTCAAGGCTCATCATCCGCTCCGAAACCAGGAGGAGAACTCCTCTGCCATTCAGGAGATGCAGCGGCTTCTGTGTTTTCTAGGAAACAGGAAAACAGGAAATCTTGGATTAACTAAACCGCAGTATTTTTGCACTTACTACACGCATCACTGTGTAGAAAACTTTATGGACTCTTGAAGCTATTGTACATTTTAATCTGTCCATATGGAATGTGTATTCTCTAGAGTCCTTGACTTAATTCTCTAATTTTTTTATAAATAATATATATATTATATATATATGAATGTGTATCTATAGTTTGTCTGCCAGTGGGCAGATACGGCTGCACACTAAAATCCAGTTCAAGCTGACCTGTAGATCAACTGAGGTACTGGACTATTTGTAACTCAACAACTTGGGAGATTTATTTTAAACAACAGAAAATATTTTATTGTGGAAAAAATCAGGATGTATATCCATATTTGGGAAAAAAGCTACGGTTTGCTGTTCTTAATTACCAAAGAACTTGTTCTAGACTGACACATTTGCTGTTTATATCTTTATATTGTAAATGTTTTCACTGATAACGTGGTGCCATGTTTCTGCGAAGTCACTGGGCACCGTGCAGCCTTACGTTCCGTGTGTAAGCACACTGAAATATCCTACTGCTTCGTCATTTTTGTGTCTTCCTCGAGGCCTGCCACTGTGCTGACTGGGCATTGAAACGATCAGCGATGCCAGAAGCTACACGTCTGGCATTTTGTGTGTCAGCATCAGCCAGCCGAGCATTTTGACTGCAGAATCAGTATTAACTGCAAGCGTGTGAGAGGACAACATTTTTGGGGGAGTGTTTTGGGGTGTGGGAGGGAAACAAAGAAGCAGTAAATGGATCATGACTGCAGACTTTGCACTTGTTACTTGCTGGTTATTACCCAGATGAAATAGAACCTGCTAAAGTAATTTTAATCTGTAAAGTTTATTTTAATAATGGGAATGATGGAGGAAATTGTGTCTGGTGCTCACAGATTCCTAAGAAGGTTGTTCCACATGTAGATACTGTAGATGCCTGTATAAGTGTTTGGGATATTTGTAAAGTAACCCGGTTAAAAAAAGGAGTGAAGTGAATGGCCTGCTGTATCTGTTCTTTGTTTCTTAGCAAGTGACTGACTGAGATACCTGGGACCTTACTGAAAAGCTGCTGTTCTTTCTTTGATTGTTGTGTACAGTAAGCGGACTCTCGTATTTTCCTATTTACTGTAAAAAACTGTAATTTATATACTGCCATACTGTATTTAATTGGTACAGACCTACTGTGTGTTAGAATACAGACTGTTTACTTGGGATTTTAAAAAAAACAACTGATTTCTGCCTGTCTTTGGTACAGTTAGGGTTTGTGGTCAAACAGTGAGCTGTTTCTAGCTGACGGCGCTCAGATGCAAAGTGTTATATAAAAATGCTGGAGGACAATACAATCGGAGTTGTATTAACGTGTTTGAACACTGGCCCATTCAAGCAGTGCTGGAAGGAGAGAAACAGCCGCTGTGGATACTTGACCTTCGCTGAAGGTGCAGCAGAGCTGGGGAAGTGGCCAGAGAATGGAGTTATGTAGGACAAGGGGAGATGGAACAAGTTCCTGGATGACAGACAGGACAGACTCACTGCTAAATCTGTAAATGCCTCAGCTGAGTGCAGCACAGTGAGTGGGGGGGATGGAGTGAAGTTCAGTGTATTTGCCCTTGATGTAGCTTTTGGCTCCTCTGAGACGAGTTTCTTCTGAGCTAATTGATTTTAGGGAAATGAATGTCTCTGCAGGACCTTCCCTACAGCTTGGGGAGTCCAGTTAGGAGTTGCTTGCACTGCATCATCACTCTCTACAACTACCTGAAAGGATATTATAGAGAGGTTGATGCTGGTCTCTTCTCACAGGTGATTAGTGGCAGAACCAGAGAGAAGGGCTTCAAGCTGCAACAGGGAAAGTTTAGAGTGTCATCAGGAAAAAGTCCTTCATGGGAAGAGTGAACACTGGAATAGGCTGCCCGGGAAGGTGGTTGAGTCCCCATCCCTGGATGTGTTCAAGAGTCACTTAGATGTGGTGTTAGGAGATAAAGAGTTTTGGGGTGAACTTGTAGTGTTAATGGTTGGACTCAATGATCCAAAGGGTCTTTTCCAACCTGAATGATTCTGTGATTAATGGTAGCAGCTGCTAGAGTAGATTGCTGTAACGGGAAGAAAACCCCACTTTATGCAGAAGTGTTGTATCAGGCACAGATGATCCAGGAACACAGGTTTCTATACCAAACAGCAAGTTCATGTTAGATGTCACTTTGTATTTTCTAAAAGGCAGTGTAAAAATACTACTCTCTGATTTCTTTGCACACCTTAACATGTTTGTTCAAGACCACTACATTTTGATAGTTTATGTGGCCATGTTCTGGCAAAGAGTAATTTAAGTTGGAGAAAACCTTGGAAGATCATAGAATGCTTAGCCTAACCAGCACTCAAAATACACTGCCTAGTGAACAAGATGTTTAAAATAACCCCAGACCACCATCAGTCCGGATGGTATGGGGTAGGGCTAGTCCTTCATCTGAGCCACCAGAACAAACCCCTCAGCTCAGTCCAGATGTGTAACCATCATCATGGTCTAAATGAGATACTTCTACTGTTAATTAAGTTCACGCTGGTCTTTGTTGAGCTGTTTAGTCAAGCACACAGACCTTTATGGGGGTTTGGATGGGGGCAAAGCCATAGAACCAGAGAACGGTGGTGGTTCACTGAGTCCAACCATTAACCACCTCTACCAAGGCCACCGCTAAACCATGTTACCAGGTGTGGGTATGTGTTTCAGGGACTTTTACCCTCACTTAAACTGACAGTTTAAAGACTTGAAGGAAAAATCGTGTAAATATCTCAAAAAAACCCAAAGGACTGCTTGCTGGGGAAGAGTGGAGAGGAGGAGGCCGGATGAAAGCAGCGGCTGGAGTGTTTCTGGGGCAAAACTGAGCTGCACCCAGCTATCCTCATAAAAACTGCCTTAACCAGGTACCTCCTCTGCGAGGGCGGACCTCAGCCCCTCATTGCACTGCGTCTCTGCCGTGACGCGACACGTTCCAGCGCCGGGCGGAGCGAGGCCCGGGCGGGACGTGAGGGGCTGCACGGAGAGGGGGGTGAGTGAACCGCCCCCCGCTCTCCTCCGTCGCCGGGATTCGAGCCCCGGGCCCGTGGAGCTGGGGGAGGGTGGGGGGAAGCGCGGGAAGAGCGAGCGGCTCTGCCCCCTCCGCCGGTCCCCTCAAGCCAGGGCACGGTCGCGTAGACTCGGAGCCCGCCGCGACAGCCGTTGCAGTGGCCACCGGCCGACTGAGAAGGACCGGGGCTGCTCCCGAGAGAGTGTTTGATTTAATTCTTATTTATTTCTGAGGGGTGCGGATGAGTCTCTTGGGATTTACCGCTCAGAGGGTGGTTTCTCATCGCGGGCTTCAGGCAGCCGCCTCAAAGGGGTTTCGCTTGCAAATGGCTCGTCCCAGCTCAAGTAAGACTTTATATTTGTAATTCTATTTAGATATTCGGTACCCGCGAACACTGATCTTCTCTCTCTCCGTGACCTGTGTAGCTCCCAAACCCCCTCAGTGCAGTCGTGTGGTTTATTGTGCTTTTCAACGCTTCGTCACGATTTAATAATTATAAGTTATGGCCATACACTCGTTAATTATATTTCTTAAGAAAAGAAACTCCTTGGGGGGTTGTGTGAATTACACGGAGCCTTAAGCAGCTCAGGTAAACCCTGGGTCAGGCTCTGACACCCTGCTCTAGTTAGCAGCAAATGCTCCCTGTCTGTTTGTTTGTGGCTTCTTCTGGTTCAGTGTTTTAACTGGACGACACGTCCTACATTGAAAACTTCACAGGTAAAAGCTGTAACAAGGTGAGTTGTTAGGTTTAGTTGGATTTAGGTTGGACTGGATGATCTTTAAGGTCTTTTCCAGCCTCATCATTACTGTGATACTGTGAGTTTGTGTGTTCTGTCACCCTGAGCACCCCTGCTTGGCTGCTGGCAGAGGCTGGAGGCAGGGCTGGGGTTGCCATGCAACCTGCTCTGGATGAACCTGCCCTGGAGGGGAGTGTGCTGGACACAAGGAAATCACCTGAAGTTGCCCTAGCGGAAGTTTACGTTGGCCATGAAGAGAAACTTCTTCCTGGAAAGGGTCCTCAGACCTTGGAACAGGCTGTCCAAGGAAGGGCTTTTTAAGTCATCCACAACAAACCCCCATCTAGCAGATAGTGAAGATAAAGTTTGTCATGAGCAACACAAAGTTCAGCTGTTGGAATCAATACTAGGACCAATATTGGTTTAATAATCGTTACGATCAGCTTGACAGCACTTCAGACTGCTAGTTAGGTGTTGCGTTGTGGAACCCGGTTTAGTGGTGCTGATAGAGCTGGGGAAAGGTTGGACTTGATGATCTTGATGGTCTCTTCCACCCAAAACTCTTCTATGATTCCATGATGAGGCAGAGAGGACTCTCAGCAAGTTTCTAGATGGCACAAAGTAGTGAGGGGTGGCTGATGTCCCAGAGTGTTGTGCTGCCATCCAGAGGGATCATCCAGAGGGACAGGCTGGAAAAGTTAGCTGACAGGAACCTCACGAAGTTCAGCAAATGGAAATGCAGAGTCCTGTTCCTGGGAAGGAATAACCCCAAGGCACCAGAACAGGCTGGGGACAACCTGCTGGAAAGCAGAGAGAGGCCCTTAGGGTTCCTCTTAACTATTCGTGGGTGAGGATGACTACAGTTGCTTCCAAGGAAGGATATTGCATGGGACTTTACTTTAAAGCTCTGCCTTCAAAATACTGAGTATACTTATAGTTCAATACATGTTGCCCCAGTGATCTTGATCATACATATTTTGGGAGACCCCCAGAGTTCTCTTTTATATTCCTGCATGCAGCAGGAATTCACAGGAGAGTACGGCCACGTATAGAGAAGTCCCAAGTGTTTGAAGAGCTGCTCCTTTTCCCTCCCCACATACAGACATGGCTGAATTCCGAGAAGTGTTTGCCAAAGCGAAGCACATAGCCATTATCACAGGAGCTGGTGTCAGTGCTGAGAGCGGAGTTCCTACCTTCAGAGGGGCTGGAGGTTTCTGGAGAAAGTGGCAAGCCCAGGTATGTACTGGTGGCACATGTGCATGCATGCAGCTCTGCTTCTCCATCCAGGTAGGTGAGTGTGAAGGGTGTGTGTCAGTACAGTGGGGACACAAGTCTCCCCCAGCCACATCTTCAGCAATTCCCTATGCCCTGGGGATCTGCTTTGTGCTTGGTTTAACTGTTGTTTGAGCAGAACAACGTTGCAGTGGAATATAGCAGTGGAATTGTGCACTGCAACATTTAAAACTCCTTTTCTTGTTTCTTTTAAAAAGGCAAAAATAAAATTGATGTGAAAAGTGCAGTCTAGGTTTTACCAGTACATGGAATGTTAGACTTTAGTTTTGGTGGTGGCTGCCCCTTGGCCTGTGTTACACTCCAATTAAGGTGGAAAAGCAGTCACTAATGAAGGAAATGAATCAACGTGATGCTGAGGTTTGGGAAAGGAGCATTCTCTACACCAAAATTCACATTCACTGAAATACGAAAACAGATTGAAAGCAGCCTTAAGGAGAAGGACTTGGGGATGCCAGTCAGTGAAAAACTCAGCATGAGCTGGCAATGTTCTCTTGCCGCCCAGAAAGCCAATCGCATCCTGACTGGGTTGCACCAAGAGAAGCGTGACCAGTAGGTCGAGGAAGGTGATCCTCCCCCTCATTTTGCTCTCGTGAGACCCTATCTGCAGTACTTCGTCCAGTTCTAGAGCCTCTAGCACAGGAAGAAGATTGAGCTGTTA
>VZRI01001308.1:702918-740475 GCA_013397515.1 Upupa epops | reverse complement strand
GGGGGGGGGGGGGGAGTGGAGGTGTTGGCAACTCTCATCCTGCTCGGCTCCCGCCCGCTCCCCCGCGGCCGCCTTCGCCCGCGCCCGGCCCGTCGCGAGGCAGCAGGATTTTTGGTTTGGTTTGGACAATCGTTTCACGGATCGGTCCTGGTCAATCGCATCGCTGGCGTCACCGGTGATACCTTCCGCTCTTAGTGGTCTAAGAGGTTTTGTTTTTTAAAGATGGAGATTTCTCTTTTTCTCCTAACGCTACGTTAGAAATCATTTGCATCATGCTGTAAACTAGGAAGCAACATAAAGCGACAGACTTGTCCTTAGTACATAATTAAAATCCCAAATTTCCAGTCAGCAGAGCTGCTGCTCTGAACTTTGCATGTCGACTCGGCCACCACCTCGCCTCGCGGCTCCCCGAATGCATAGCTAGTGTAGGTAGTCCTCCACCGTGGCGAATGCGCACGAGCCGATCCCCGAGCGCGCCATCAGTCCCAGACACTGCGACGCCTGTCCCATCGCCAGGGCGAGCGGCGGTTGCTTTGGCAGATTGTGAGTCTCTGAAAAAGGAGCCACAGGGCCGGCAATTAAAATACCAGTTAGGGCTGGAGCTCCTCCCGGGCGAGGACAAGGTAGGGGTTGTTCAGCCCAGAGAAGTGAAGGTTCCGAGTGGGACCTTATGGCAGCTTCCAGTACCTGAAGGGGCTGCAGAAAAACTGGAGAGGGACTTTTTACCGTCTAGTGTTAGGACAGGGGGATGGATTCAAGCTAGAAAAGGGGAGATTTAGATGAGATCTCGGGAAGAAATTCCTCCCAGTGAGGGCGCTGAGGCCCTGGAACAGGTTGCTCAGGGAGGCTGTGGCTGCTCCATCCTTGGTGGTATTCAGGACCGAGCTGAATGGGGCACCAGGCACCCTGGTCTGGTGAAAGGTGTCCCTGTCCCTGACAGGGGGTTGGAACTAGATGATCTCTGACGTCTCACCCAACCCAGTCTGTGCCCCTCATCTCAAACTCCCTCTTTTAGCAGAGCAGGTGGAACAAAGCTCCGTGTCAATTCCCCGCAGAGCCCTGTGATGGAACAGGCCCGTTTTCGCTCTGAACAGCAGACCAATGGTGTCTGTGGCTCCAAAATCCCCCCCTCCCCAGACTCTTCGCATGTGACCCTGCTGCGTGCAGCACGACCAGCGCGGAGGGAAAGGGCAGCCCTGGCTTACCGAGTATTGCACTGTTGAGTACAGAGCACACGGGTTCTCTTTGTATCGGGTCGAGCTGGTTGCCCACAGGGCTGCTCCAGGGATCCGAGTACGCAAGTAAACTGAAGGCGTCCTGCGGACGGGAGACAGAGACACGGGGTTAGCGGTCCTCAGCGGTGACCACAGGAGCTGCTCCGGTCCCCCGTGACTCCAGGAGCCACCGTACCTTGAGCATTTTCTTATTGGCTGTGTTTTTGCCACACTCTCTCCTCAGCTGCTCGCTCATCGCTTGCAGTTCTCTGCCGAAGTGGATCATTCTCTCGATCGCCGCCTGGCTGCCACCACAGAGCTGGCGCCTTAGCTGGCTGGAATCTACTTCTGCAAAAACGATACCCTCATCATCACCACTGACCCGACCGCAGGGCTAGAGAAGCTGCGCTGGTTCCACTCAGGAGGCAACTGAACTGCAGCAGCAGGTCCGGCCAGAGGCCTTGAATTTACCCTACAATCTACGGGAGTTCAGTTTAACACTAACCCCCCCCACGGTTCCACCTTGAACTCCCTGCCAGGGAGACGCCCAGTCCAGCACCACTAACCCCTGCCAGCCACGAGGGACCAGCACTGCCAGGGTGATAATCTCTGCTGTTCCTGCTCCTCGCGGGACACAGAGGCTTAGTAACTGGGGTATTCGGCACCTCCCTCCCCACGAGGCAGACGGCCACAAGCCGCTTCTTGGCTGTTTAATACAACTCCCCCCGGTCTTCCTGACTCCAAAAGGTTTCACTAATGCAGTTCAGAAGCAGTCAGGCAGCCCTGGGCTTCTCCTTAAGCTCTGACTTTTCAAAACTCTGAGCCAGGCAGCTTCTGTCCCTCCCCTGCTTTTTCCCCTCAGCAGAAGCAAGACTGAAGCAGAGCTCTGATGTACTAGGCCCCTTCTCTTCTGGCCGACTGTAACCCCACTCACTAGGGATGTGGTTTGACCGCTGTTTCAAATGAGGATTTCTCAGCGGCCACTGTCTGGGTCTCTGTGCTGTGAGCTCAACACCTCTGGAACGAATGCGCCTGTTTCACACTGCATCCTCAGCGCTGAGGGGGCTGTAAATCTTTCAAACAGCAAAAAACCCTCCAAGCCCAGGCCCTGGCGCAGCCGAGTGCCGGCGGAGCAGCCACATTTGCTTCTGAAGACCCACAGGGTCTTCTTCCAGCACCCTGCTGGCTGCCGCCCCTCCTAGGACAGCACATCCCACAGGCAGGGAACAGCTACGCGTTCCAAACCACCCACCCACAGCTCGGTGCCCCGCGCAGCTGCTTCACTCCCGTCACTGCAAACCGCAGCGGGAAGGCGGCAGCGCAGTGAAAGCGTGTGAAGGGTTTTTCCGTCGCAGCCACGAGCTCCTGTCGCTACCCCGCTGCAGAGTGAGGTGCAGGGAGAACCAGCTGGGGACTGGAATCTCCCACTCTGCGCTGTAGCAGAACCGTGTTTGCTTTTCAGGAGTCACAGCAAAGCTGCGCGTGCTCCCAGGGCTGAGAGTGACCACGGACACCCATGGTGGGCACCGCTGCGCTCTCAGCCGCGTCCCAAGGTTCATGTTTTGGCTAAACTACCCCTCAGCTGACGTCTGACAGTTCTGCCCCTGCGCTGGCTCCCCTGCCGCAGCAAGCAGCACCTTTTCAGGGTGTGGTGGTACTCAGCGGCACTTAAACACCTGTTTATCAACTGCCAACAACAAGGCAGGGAAGAGGGAGAAGCAACCCACCACCCTTAAGCCAGGCGTGGTGCCACACCGCAGCGGGCTGCTTCCTCCTTAGACACGGACGGCACCGGAGCTCCCGGTGTCCCCCATTCTCCCACTGCCACTGGACCGCCCAGTTCTAAGATCTACATCCGCTAAGGGCCAAACAAGCGAGCGAACTGAAGGTCTGAACTAGAACCCCTAGCGCTCAAGGTGGGAAGCATTGCAAGTAAAAACATAACCTTGTTGCCATCACTTAATAAAAATGTAAGAAATAGCACTGCAGACCCATTTCTGTGTCACATTCTTCCATTTCGTGATCATGTTTAGCACTACCATTTAGGAAGCCATTGGAGGAAGTCTCAGCGACCCCATTGGAGTAGTGATCTGTTTCCATGTCTACATCATTGCTGAAAAGAGACAATAAAGAGAGGTTTGAGTGGTGCTCAAGGACTTTGGTTCTGTCCTCCTAAAAACCAACCGAGAGCATCGCAAATTCACCTCCCAAACCTCTCACCCTCTGTTCTCCTAACCCATTACGACCCCAAGGGTTCAATCTAGAGGTTTAACATCGCACTCCTAAGAGCCCCGAAACACTGAGGGAGGGAACCAAAAGGCCTCTCTTGACTGGGCGATGCTGCAGCCAGGGAACTGTCTCCCTCCTGTGAAAAATCTCTAAGTAGCCTGGACGCTGCCCCGATCCCTGGCAGAGGCAGCTGCTGCTGCAAACGCAAACCGTGAGGTAAAACAGCCAACTGGTGCTCTTGCTTTTTCACCCCCCGCTGCCATCACTGTCCCACTGAAACCTGGGTGAACCCGTCCTGCCCAGCCCAGCGCTGACGTGCTTCCCAGCAAACCGGGTTCTGCTGCATCCGCACAGCCCAGAACCCAGCGTTCACTGGTTCTGAATCACCGCATTAACGCTGGCTGACTCGGCTGCTTTTCTTCTCCCCGTGGAACGTGTTTGCCTGAGCGGCGGTGCCTGGAAACCCCCCAGGTTTCATAGCCATCTCCATACCCTGTGGACTCTGCAGATGCTGCCAGAGTCTTCCACGTACAGCGGTGCTTAAACCAGCATCCGCGGCTTCAGTTAAAGCTCCACGAGCCAGTGCGTCACTACCTTCCCCGCGCCCCTCCACCCCGCCACGAGCAGTGCTAAGTGTGGGGATTCATTCCTGCCCACAGCGATTCCTTAACCAAACAGAAGCCTCTTGAGAAGACTAAGCTGCTGGCCCCTCACCCCACGCGTTTGAGCCCTCCTTGACAGTCACACAGAACCCCGCTGGAAGCTCCTCCCTGCACTGCAAACATGCAGACCACACCAGCAGACCACATGCAGACCCCACCAGCCTCTACTACAGAGCCTCTGCAGTGACCGTGCGTGAAGTTCACTCACCTGGAGTAGCTGTTAACCTGCTGTGATCTGGACACATTGATGTTGTTGAGCTCCGGTACATTCAGGCTGGTGGCCGTGTGTTTACTGTGGCAGTAGGACTGATGGGCTTTATTCGATATTAGGCCGTTACTGCAACTACTTTCAAACCCTGAAACGAAGTTTGAACAATGATCATCATCTCTAAGCAGCCACCTACACAGGAGACAGCACAGTGCTGACACCGGAGAATCACAGACTCATGGAATTCATTGGGTTGGAAGGGATCTTAGAGATCATCCAGTTCAACTCCCCTGCAGCGAGCAGGGACATCTTCAGCTGGACCAGACTGCCCAGAGCTTCATCCAGCCCGACCCTGAATGTCTGCAGGGATGGGACCTCCAACTGTAAGAATATCTCTTCCTAATATCCAATACAAATCTACCCTCTTGTAGTTTAAACCATCACCCTGTGTCCCGTCACAACAGCCTCTGCTCCCAGCTTTCTTCCAGGCTCCCTCTGAGCACTGAAAATTTGTGATGGTCTCCCAGAGCCTTCTTTTCTCCAGACCTGTCCCCACAGCAGAGGTGCTCCAGCCCTCCGGTCATTTCTGTGCCCTCCTCTAGACCCAGTCCAAAATGTTAATGTTCTTCTTGTGTTGAGGGCCCCAGAGGTGGGCACAGTTCTCCAGGTGGGGCCTCACCAGAGCAGAGTAGAGGGGAGAGCAGAGTAGGCCACTGTAATCGTGGTGGAAGGAAGCAGACGCATGCTTCCAATTCCTAGCCACATCACTCTCTTGATAAACAGGCAGTAAAATCTCGTCCTGAAAATACTTCTTGTGTCGCATCGCTTAAACACAACCTCCTCCTTCCCCTGTGCAACTACCCCAACAGTTAACACTGCGCTTTGCTGAGTAACAGGAGGCCGTGCTGTGTGCAACTGGCCAAAGTCTCTTCTGCCCCTCCTCAGAGTCAGTCAAACAACTCCTGCTTGAAGCAAAGCCCTCAGTGCCAGCTGTATCGAGCCCCACCAGCAGGAACTCCCCTATCTGAGTACAGACGGGAAGGGCTGAGCACAAACAAAACACCCGCTGCTGCTGAGGAAATCCCAAACCTCAACTCCAGTAACACTTCCAGCAACTCTCTCAGTGACTGGTGCCTCCGTCCGCACAGCCAGGAAGCCCGAGGGACTTTCTACAGCACCCCAGTAACCACCTGAAGAATGGACAGGAGATCAGAGCAGAACGACACTCGCTCCCATGTGTGACAAGGAGAAAAGGGAAGCTGCCACCTTTTCCAGGGGTGCTCTGGGCTTCCTACTCAGCAGCATCACGAGGGAAAAGTGAAAACAAAAAGCCCCTGGTCTGCTCTTGTTTGGGTTGCACAGAGAAGCAAAAAGGCCTCTGCTGCCTTCGGAGTCTTGGGGTCAGAGGTGACAGATTCCTGTACCAGTCTAACACGCTCTGGAAGGGACGGGGCACCTGTGAACATCCACGCTTCCTCCCGAAGCTTTGGCAGCACTCAGACCTCCCTCCACAGTGCAGAGCGCAGTGTGGCTGCCAGCAGAACGTCCCTACTGGACTCCACCTCTCAGCGTCTGCTGTTTCCTACACACCAGCAACTGTCTCTCCTTCCCCACAAACACCACACAGTTCCATAATTATCATCGAAAGGGCAACAGATTTGTGTGTCAGACCCTTCCGCCTCCCGGCAGGAAGCAGTTCTCAGAAAGCAGTGACAACCTACTCCGCCAACCCTCAGAACACCAAGAGCAGCGACAACGCTACTAGTTATGCACTGCGAATCCCCAGTCTGCGGCGTGGAGTACCCAGCTCTGCGGGGTCAGTCCTCCGCATCAACTCACCAGAGAAGTGCGTGCTGCTCCCTTTGCCTGTTGCCAGACTGTGAATGTTCATCCCATGGCTGGGGCTCATGTTGGGGCTACTGAAGGACCGCGGGCTAACGGGGTAACTGTCTTGAGATTTCGGGCTGTGGCCTCCCAGACACCGCACCTCGCTGTCCGTACCGTTCACCATCTCAATGAACTGGCGCACCCTAAACAAAAGGCAGAGGAAGTTCAGCTCGGAAAACAACCGGAGCCCTTTCAGTTTTACCAAACGACAGCAAAGACTTAACTTTAGCCTTAATTCTCCTAAAGTCGGGCTCAACAAAACGCAGGCTGTCAGTAACCCGGCGGTCAATGAGTAACTCAGCCCAAAGAAACGTGTGCGGGAGGAGAGAACAGGAGTACTCCCCTCTGAGGACGGCCTCTGTCAGGAAGTCCTCCAAGTTTGGAGAATTAAGCTGTGTTGTCTCGGTTTAACTGTTTGGTTTGACTGGCAGGGGCAGGGTATCTCTGCAGACAGGTCTGTCCTTAGGTCTGCCACCTGCCAATGGAGAACGTGGCCTGGCTGTGGGGAACAGCTAACGCCTGCCCTAGGAAACAGTGTGAATAGCAAGTTCGGATACAAACCTTCCCTTAGAGGCTCCAGCTCTGTGTCGATTTGATTTTAGATCAGGAGGTTTTCACTTTAAGGAAGCTCAGAACAACTGTTTCGTGTTCTAGGCAGGGGCAGCCTCCATGCAACGGGCAGAATTCAGACAGATTGGGGGGAAAGGACTGAACATCGCATAGAGCTGACGTTATCGAGCGAAGCCTCATCAAAACATTCAGGTTTGGAGAATTCCATGATAACTCTGCAGTCCTATCACAGGAATTCTGTTCAGCACTCGAGCGTGACAGACTTCAAACACATCCTGAATGGCTGAGCTCCACGTGAGAATTAGAGCGCTTTGTTCTGGCGGGAGAGAACAGATTACTTCTGTTCCCGCGCTCGAATGCTACAACGATACAGAGCTGTGGAGGATCAGCACAGCTGGCAGGTGGAATCGCCAGAGCAAAGGAGGCAGCTGTGTGTCTGGGGAAGCCAAGAGAACTCCCCGGGATCAAGGAATTTCCACAGGGTTAGCCAGAGGTTTGTGGTGAAGTGACACAGAGTGAAACGGCTCCTCTGAGCCGGTCTTTTAAAGTCAGTCACCCCCTGGGGAGGAACAGACCGACGGGACTCAACCTCCTGGACTGGCATCGCCTCTCCGTTCACATCGGAAGTTTAACTTGACACCCGAACGGATTAGAATTACCCAAAAATCTACACAGCGGAGTTTTAGAGAGAACGAGTCTACAGTGGGAGGTGATTTACGCTGCCAAACAGGACCTTGGTGACAAGACCTCGACACGTAGCAAATAACACAGCAGTAAAAGAGGGAACTAGACACAATTTCTAAAAAAGAAAAAGAAAAACAACAACAAAAAAAGAGAAAAGCGCTGCTTAACTTGGTTTAAATGTCTGTGAAAGCTTTAAATGCGTAAGTGTTTCGTCTCGGAAGGTACTGTGCCATCTATAAACACACATCTGGATAATTTGAAGACTCACTTTAATGCAAATAAGAGATTAGGATTTCTTTCTAGTAAACTTGGATACAACTGTTGTGTTGTTTCAATGGCTTCTCCCATTCTTCCTGCTAAAACCAATTTCTGAATTCCTGTTCACCAAAAAACAAATAAGAGATTAGGATTCTTTTCTAGCAAACTCGGATACAGCTGTTACGGCGATTCGACGGGTTTCTCCGATCACCCTGCCAAAACCGACTGCGGAATTTCTCTTCACCAAAACCAACAGCAGTTAAACACACGGAGAGCTCCCGGAGCGGTAATGTGTACATTAACCAGTAAGAGACACCAAAACCAGCAGTCAACAAGGGTTTTTAGCTCTTAGGAAAAAAAAAAGCAGTGTTAGGAAACATCATGCGTCCTTAAACGGTTCGATAGAGAAACGAGAGCACCGCACTCCTAGGGGGATCTTTACTACAGGAGTACTCGGTGGGTTTATTTACGGCCAGCACGCAGCGACCTGGTACTCAGGTTGTGCACTCAGAGCTGCGTTCAGGGGGAAGATGCTCTCCTCTGGTTTATTTCTTGCTTGCACACCCTCATAAACAGGCACAAACCGAACTGTCATCACCCAAGAACATCCAGATCGCATCCCGCACCCACAGGTTTGGAGGAACCCCCAGATTTCAGTGCTCTCACCCACCAAACTTCCAGTGAAGTGACTAAACTGCTCAGCAACAGCTCCTGCCTTAGCTGGTGCTTCTGTTGCTGCAACCTGGCACGAGACAGAGAGCCGCCTCACAGCCTGACCCACCAGCAGAGCAATCGATGCAGATGAAAGACTGGAGGGGTCGTTTTTCATCCAGACGGCCACGCTAGTGCCTGCACAGGAGTTTAAGTCTGACCAGGCACTGTCTGATCGGGCTGCTGAGCAGGGCTGAACTGCTCTTAGTCCTCCTCATCCTCTTCCCCTCACAGCCACAACCAGGAACACTCACATTTGGTTTAGCTCTCTGAACTCTGCCCCTCTGCACAGGGCACGAGGTCTAAGGCCAGGTCTGATATTGCTGTTTGTGACTGACACTCTGCTCTCCTCTCCTCTCCCAAGCACTCGTTTAGAAAGCATCATTTGCCTGGGACAGATCAGAGTTGCCAAGAGAAGGCCATTTCTGAGGTAGTCTGCCACATCCCGCTCCATCCAACAAGTTCTTAACCATCAGAAACCAGCTCTTCACTTGTCTGTGACTTTACACGACAGCAAAGGAAGTTCTACAGCGATGCTTAAGAGAAAGCTTTACGTAACGTTCGTTCTGGGAGGGACAGAAGAAGGATGTAACATGCTTTCCAGCCTTACTTTGTCGATTTTTAATGGAAGCTAATTCTTCTAGCACAGTCTGGTCTGTGGATCTGGCGAATGCCTCTGCTGTTGCACAGTATCCATGGTGAACTAAGTAAGATGAAACCATTCTAAAAATAAACAAAAACAAACCCAGAAATGCTGTTAAAAACGCAGGTAAGAGCCCCAAAAGCTTCTGCAGAGTAAAAACCCTCTTCTAAGAGCAAAGACCCAACTGAATTAAAAACTTCTGCTTGAATTTCAGCTGTTTCTGCACCAGCCAGAGCTAAGGAATTCAGTGGAGAGCCAGTACCTTCTTCAAAGCACTGCACAGGAACCAACGGCAAATCAATGGCTCATTTTATGCCCATGAATTTGATATCAAATGAGTCAGCACCCAAAGGCAGGTTCAATCAGAACGCTCCTTGCTCATTAGGGTGCTGGTGTTTCGCTCATTACACGGACTGAAGTGACACTTCTGCAGTCCCACTGATGAAACAGCTCACACGAACCCACCGTGTTCTCCAAGGGTGGCTTTTCTCACACGACAACGGGCAGAACGATTTAAAGGCGTCTGAGCTCGCACACCCATTAATGACTTTGGGGGTTTAACGAACAACATGCCAAGCCTTACTTCTGGATCATGGTTTGCCACTCTCCTTCCCGATCTCCTATGGGAAATCTGTCAATCTGCGCTTGAATTTTGGTTCTCCACTCTCGCATATAGTCTTCAATGTCAAACACAAAGGGGTGTTGTCCAAAATTGGCGTCCACCACCTCTCCCGGTGTCTGAAGCCCTACTGTAGGGTACAAGTTTGGCTGCAAGAAATTTGTGAATTAGTTTTTTTAGTTCCTCTTATTCCAATCCCCACTTTATTTTGCTTTGAATCTCTCCATTAATAACCCCACTGCTGCCAGTAAAGTGAAGCAGCACGTGCCTCTGGATCATCCGTCCAGCAGTTCAAGCAACTCAAGACAATGAGTGATTACTTCTAGTCACAGTGGTCATCATTTTTTTAATAAGATATCCCTTTCTTTCTAGTCAGAAAACATTTCTGACGCTCTGCTCCAGTTCACAGCGCTGGCTTCAGCTTCACACGGTATTAAATACCAAGTGCAAAGCGATTCGCAAAGATGGGGGTTAATGGTTCTTTTAAGAAGAGAACAGAAATTAAAACTTACAAAGCGGGTCATTTTCCTTTTGGGCTGAAATACTTAAAACCTCGCTGAATTTTAGCGGTAAGAACTGACAGGACAGAGAACTCATTAGCCTCAGAGTCCAAGGGTAGAGCCTAAAAAGAACCGCAGCAGCGCATTGAAGTTCTTGTGAATCCCTGGACTCGGATCTAAAAAAAGACTTTAAAGCATTTATTGTCGGCTCCGGTTGTCTCAGCCATTGGGTCTCCACGCAAATCTGAAACACTCAGATAGGAGAGCGGTAAAACCTGCCTGCTGGGCTTACAGGATCTTCCTTAAATTCAGCTGAGCAACGGCAGGACCAGCAGGTGAGGTCTGGGTGGGGTTTCACTGCTGGGTTCGTTTTGTTATCGCTAGATAAACCTCCATCGTGTTTACGCTGCGATCCCTGCTGGTGAAATGGGGTGCTCTCTCTACACGCCTGTGTGCCACAGGAATTACAGCTCTGTGTGATGCTGTCAGAGTCAGCAGGAGCCCAGTGAACCCGGTGAAGTTAAAATTACTCTGGTGCCCAGCTGATCTCGTCCCATGTCCACACAGCATTCCCCCCGCTTTGCTTTGGCTTTACGCAAACCTTGCCCGTGGTGTCGCCCAGTCCAGACTAAACAACCCCCAAGTCTTTTCGTGAGATGAAAAATCAATTCTAATGAGGGGGGCATCGGTGACAGTGCCAGTCATCCTGTGCTGGCACTGTGTGGAGCAGTGCTGCCTCCCCACAGAGCCACTGCTGCAGCAGCAGCGTCTTACACAAAGCTTCAGCCTTGTGTGGGGACCAAGATGCACCCTGTACTGCTGACTTTGTGGCTCTGTAATACCTGCCCTTCCCACGGCTGTAGAAAAGGGAGCAGCAGGTCAGAAGAAAATGCATCGCACTTCAGATTAGATCAGAAATGAAGTCGATGAGTTAAGAACCAGAGTGAGTGCTGAGTAAGATCACCTCTACATGATTTTACAGCAAGCAGAATTTGATTGAAAAGACAGAAGCCTTCAGGTATCTGCAGCTTCCTTAAAAACAAAGGAATTATGACTCTGATAGGGAGTGAGCAACACAGAGAGATTCTGGGCATCAGGAATGAGGTATGGTGACCATACCCTGGGCAGCCAGGCTTTCCGCACATAGAATCACTGAACACTTCAGGTTGGAAAAGACCTTCAAGACCATCGTGTCCAACCATTATCCCAGCTGTGATAACCCACTGCTAAACCTTATCCTTGAGCTCCAGATCTCCACAACTGTGGAAAACATCCAAGGATGGCAATTCAACCCTCTCTCTGGGCAGCCAGTGCCAAGACCTGAGGACCCTTTCGAGGAAGGGGGTTTTCCTCAGGTCCAATCTAAACTCCCACTGCGCACACAGGCACTGTGCTGGCATCTCCCATGGCTGTGACGCTGCATGTGAAGCCCGTGTGTGCCCCACAAAGGCTGTCAATAACCGCTTGTTTGTGTTATGTTTTGCTGAACTGCCATTAGAACCGCCTGCTCAAACCCTGAAAAGAAAAAGCCCCACGAGGATCAAAACAACCAACCCTTTGCTTCAGTTAAAAAGTCACCACTGAGATGATGAGAGGAGTATCTGGTATTAACATGGGTAGAAGATTATCGCAGTCTCTCCAAGAAGCACAAGGTAAATGCCAGTTACACCAGACACATCTGTTTACAACACAGAGGAAAGCTGTTTGAAAATGCACTTATCTTACCGGTAAATCTGTGAAAGCGATGCCTGTAATGAAGAGAAAATGAAGATTAATTTCCATACGTCTGGATCCTTGTCTGGTTCTCTTAACTGCAGCATTATATACTCAGAAAACTCGCCCATACCCTCTCAGCAATAATTAGTTCCATTCAGTGACACCCACCATGAGGCCCAACCCCAACCAAAGTGCTTCATTAAAAAAAGAGGGTAATGTTTGGCCCTAAATGACTGTCATTCAAGATTTACTCCATTTGCCTTCAATATTTAAAATAGGGTGTAAGACTGAGCACACAGAGAGAGGAGGAAGTAGGAAAAATCATGGCTGGAGATTAAAAGTCAGAGGAACGGTAAGAATACCCCTAGGTATTTTGTCTCTTGCCTGTCTGGGTGCTGCGGCACCAAGATTTAACGGTGCCTTTTTTGTTTGCTATTACTTTCCCTGCTCCAGTTCACATCACTTCTGCGTGAGCAGCGTGTTCCTGTAATGCTCCACACCAGTCTGGGAGATGTTTCACTCTAATCCACACCAGGGTGCTTCAGTTTTCACAGCTCAGGATCTTGTTTTGTAATTACAAGCCTTCATCAAGGCAGTCACTTTGCTGTCTCAGAATCAGAGAAACATCTGACCTCTCTGCACTTCAGGAACTTCATGCAACTACAGGGTGGGGAGAAGCTTTCAGCTCAACAATACGTACCAGGAAATCTCTTTCTGACAGCCAAATGATAACAGCATTTCATAATTTCCTTTCTTGTTGCAAGAATTTCTTCCAATTTGGGTGTTTTTACCAGTCTATCACAATTCTAATCCACTTATCACTTCCAACTTCACTTTGTGTCACTGCCTTTTCAAAGTTAAGATTAAATCAAAGCTTTTAATCTTCTGTACTAAAGTCTACTCGTCTTCCATCTCTACCCTTTGATAAGGTTTCAAATCTCAAGAGCATCCAGATCCCTTACTCACATCTTTGACACAAAAGAATGGCCTGGACTGGATCTGGTTCCTCTAAGCTATTCCCACTTGCCCTGCCTGGGACATTCTGATGCCCAGCTTGCCCTTTTCCAAAATAACCATGGCAGCAGGCAAGAGAGAGGAGTGATAAAGGATGGCTGAGTGACATGGAGGTATTGGGGGGTTGGGTTTTATCAACCCAGGATTTCACAGTGGCATAAGTAATTGCTTAACACTTTTTCTAGCCTCAAATTCCAACTGAGCCAGAGGATTCCAGTAGCTAGACTGTACAGGTGGCCCAGAAAATAAACACAAAGGTCCTCCAAGTCACGATCGTATCAGAATTCTGGGCAACTAGAAGTAACACCTCAGCAAGACAGCGATAAACTCTGATTTCTTTTTCCCCTAAACACAGAGTCCACTTTCCTCTGTCAGAAATGGAAGCTGGCAAAGCCCATGACAGCAGAACAGCGGTCAGGTCTGCTTCTGAAAGCCGATAAAGTTTGTCACCCTCTGTCTATACAGAGAACATTTCACAGGCCTCTCTCCTCACCTGTGCTCCTCTTTAAACAGATTGCAGTCACTCGAGGTGCTGTTTCAGTGGGCCAAACCCAGTCTGTTTTAAAGCTGAGACCATCTTCCTTCAGCTTAAGCTCAGTTAAAGACCAGGGTAAGCGCAACGTGAGCCTGTGATCTTGAGTTTTGACACAGACCCTGAATCAGGGCCAAAAGAAACAACTAGACCACAGTGCATGGGTCGTGTCCCTGTGCTGCAGGTGCCCAGGTATTAACTCCAGGTGTACTCTCTCATTCCTAAACAGGAGAAACACTGAACTGTGATAGAATAGATCACACAAGTGATTACTTGGAATTAACCTCTGGAGACACTCAAGTCTTGCTCTGAGTAAGGGGAGGACAACTCCCAAAGTCAGATCTGTTTGCTCAGGAGCAAGCTATCAGGCAATCCTGTTCTGAGAGGAGAATACTTTTTTAAACCTTTCCTTTAAAACTTTTCAAGCTTTCTTCATGTTGGGTAATGGGAGGAAACAGAACAGCAACTTCAAGAGTCCCTGTAGCTCAATAACCCAACAGTTCATTCCAAACAGGCCTCTCCTTCCTTACCCCATTTCTACCCATGACAAAAACCTGCTTTCTTCTTCCTGAGCTTCCTCTACCCCCTCCTGACATCTTCAAACTCAAAAATCATCTCCACTATAAATTCCCCTCAAGAATTTAATCAACTTCATTCCAATTCTCTTATCCATTACCTTACAGATATCGAGTCTGATTTGTGGAGCTCATAAATGCAGGTCCTATGGAATGAGATGCTCTAACAAATCCTTCCATATTCACAAGGAATAATAGTGCAAGGGGCAGACAAGGCATCATTCTTCCCAATTCCTTAATGAATTAATAGATCATGAAGCTACTGAAAGCAATATCCAACCCCTTTTCTCCTGATGTGATGAGTTTCAGATTTACAACAGACTTAGAGACCCAAAGTGATCGTTACAGACAAGCTTTCTCCATACCCAAGCTGTGGCCGTTCTTGGTGTAGAAGCAGGTGTTATTGATAAGGTTGACACAACAACCGATGACATCACCCGTAGTAAACGTTGGGCCATAGGGTTGTCCAGTTCCAGAGGAACAGAACGAATGTCCATCATCTCCATGGTAACCATAGGAGTGCTTATCCCAACCTAGAGGACAAAAAAACCTTGCTGATTTCTTGGGTTTTTTTTCCTTGTAAGGTATTAGAAAGACTGCAGAGTTAGTGTATTCTATCCAGGTTAATCCAGTTAATTCCTAAGCTCAGCTTTCTGCTTCCCAAGAAGAAATGAAATCAAATCATAGAATCAGTGAATTACTGAGGCTGGAGAACACCTCTGAGCTCATCCAGCCCAGCCCATGACCTAGGATCACCACAATCAGCTAGACCAGGGCACTAAGGGCCACAACCAGTCTGTCCTTAAACACCTCCAGGGATGAAGACTCCAGCACTGCCCTGGGCAGTCCACTCCAGGGTCTGATCACCCTTTCTGTGAGGAAGGGCTTCCTAACATCCAACCTAACCCTCCTCTGGTGCAGCTTCAGGCCCTACCCTCTCATCCTGCTGCTGGTTGCCTGGGAGAAGAGCCCAGTCCCCACCTGTCTAAAACCTCCCCTCAGGGAGTTACAGACCATGACCAGGTTCCCCCTGAGTCTCCTCTTTTCCAGGCTAAACCCCCCCAGTTCCCCCAGCCTCTCCTCACCTGACTTTCCCTCCAGCCCCTTCCCCAGCTTCGTTGCTCCTCTACACCTGCTCTAGCCCCTCAATCTCTTTCTTGAAGTGCAGGGCTCACGACTGGCCCCTAGTACTTGAGGTTAGGCCTCCCCATTACCCAGGACTGAGGGAGAATGACATCCCTAATCCTGCTGGCCACACTATTGCTGAACCCAGGCAGGATGCCATTGGCCTTTGGTGCCACCTGGGCACCCTGCTGACTACTGTTCAGCCGGTTGTCACCCAGTACTGCCAGGTCCCTCTGCCAGGCTGCGATCCAGCCACTCATCCCCTAGTCTGTAGCTCTGCAGGAGGTTATTGTGTAGGACCCTGCCCTTGACCTGGTTCAACCTCATCCCGTCGGCCTCTGCCTATTGACCCAGCCTGTCCAGATCTCCCTCCCCTCCAGCGGATCAACACTTCCTCCCCTCCCATTTAAAAGAAAGATGGCACCTTTATCAAAATAGCTCAACAGGCAATTCCATTTATAGTGCAAAAAAGTACACTTGTACTAGAAAGGAGGAAAAAATCTATCAATCAAGTCACAGCCAGCAGATAAACCCTCACGGATGCAAATACAGTGCTCATTTACAGGTGAAGAAGCTGCAGAACCAGTTAAGAAGCTTCCTACTGTCTCACTATTCAATAGAACTCTCTGCAATCAATTTTAGCCGCAGCTCATTTAAAAATACCTGTCCACACCCTCTGCGACTCTGAACACAACCACATGGAAAGGGAGTAAACTCTGAGGCGTCGCTAAATCTTCCTAGGAGATCTATTAAAGGCCTATTCAAAATAATAGATATTTATAAATACACAGCTATCTCTTAGCACATGTATAAAGCACGATCTTTAACAGAAATTGCCTCATGTATTTAAGTACAGATGGATCACAGAAATTTATACTCGCAGCTCAAATTACTTTTAAAGAGTAAAAGGCTGCGGGTTTCTTCTGCTGCTGCCTAACAGGTTATTTTCCACACTGCTGCATGATTGGTAGCATCAGGCAGCACCACATTAAGCACCTCTCAGTAAATTAAAGCCCCCAAATCACTGCAGTTACACTGATTAGCAGTACTTTTGAGCATTATTTACAACACATCCTAAATGGTATCCTGAATAAACTTAATGCCACCCACTCCAATGCATCGCCGCAGCGTAACTGGAACTGGGTGTCGTTGCAAGGATCTCTGCGCGAACATTCGGGTGAGGCCATAACAGTGAAAGAGAGTACAGACAGTAAGTTCAACATTACTTTATTACTGAATAATAGTAGTAATTTTTTTAAAAACAGGGTGGGTTTTATACATTTAAAGATTGTTATGGTTTGTTCTGCTGTGAGTTGAAAACCCACAACCTTTAAATACTATAGGAATAGACCAGACAGCTGTTAACCGTGTCATGCTGCGCTCTCTGCTGCTTATCAGAACCTTCCCATCAAGGTCAGGGGTATTTTAAAACACTCGATTAACCTATCTAAGTGATTTATAAAGCGTAATAAGTACAGAAACATACCTGGTAGTCTGTTCATGTTCACACCCTGTGCCGAAAGCCCAATTCCCATATAACTGTAAAAATAAAAGGACAGAAGAAATTTATCAAAACAAAAGCACATATATGGGGGCTGCTGCCAAGAAACTCTGTGCTGATTAATCAGAGAGCAATGACGCTGCTGAGAGGCCATTTAATAGCGGCCTTACTTCAAGGGGGCTGAGAAAGGATTCCTTAGCAGAGAGGGTTTAATACAGACAGATTCTGTCCCTAGGCGAGGACAACTTTCTTCTCTTTCGGGTGACCTGCAATTTAATCATCTGACAATTTAACAGCAAATACTTTTCAGTTGAAATAAATAATCTCCCCACCCCCAATGTGACCTTAGAAAAGGAAGTTTGCTTCTGTTTCTTAAGCAAAAGTCATTTCAAGACCAAGATGACAGGAAACCCAAAAGAAAAGCAGCACAATGCAAAGCCCAGCTTTCACCAGCATCCCCCATGCCCAAACAAAACCATCCCCCATTAACTGAAGAAAGCATTCAAGAGTCACCCAACCCCAGTATTTCACGGTTTACCAAGACAGTCAACTTATTTTGACGCTAGTTTAGTTAGTTAAATTAAATTTGTCACAAAATAATAAACAAAATGCATAAACCAAACCCCAACCTTTCGCCTGTGCCAACAGTTAATTAAAGAGGACAAATATGATGTCTGCCTTCCCATCTCACCACTGCATAAAATGCAATTTTTAAGCAACTATTCTGTTGCTATTTCAAATAAATTTTGCATAGAATGGAACCAAGCAGCAAATCCCAGCAGTTCAGATGCTTAACAGCAGCTGACACTGGGCTCTCTGCTTTTTCTATCGATGGATGCCAACAGCCTCCTGCCCTGCTTCTGTATTTGATATTCAAAGTGCTTCTCTCATACCAACACACCAGCATGAACTGAAACCTCAGCACCACATACCGCAGATACTGCGTTCAGAGATGCTGAAGAGCTGAAGCACAGGGCAACAAACAAAAGGATTAGTCTTTGCTGCAGTGGTAATGACGTTACTGAGGCACTGCTGCAGCAGCAGAGTCAACGGAACAATAATAAATGAAAGCAACAAGTGGAAAGCCCTTGATTTTGTCTTGGGTGATAAAGACAGAATTGTTATTTGTGTGGTCTGGATGCATGAAGGATTCTCAAGTGAAGACTGAAGATCTGTTATTGCAAAGTCTCCTGCCGTGGAGAATGTACTAAGGAAAGGAAATACAATTTTAATAAAAATCATAGTACCTTGAGCTCTGCAAAAAATCTCTTGAAAAGAACTACATTAAAAAATCCCTTCATCCCAATCAAAGTTTCATTTCAGTGTTCTCGTAAAAATATGATTAAACTTAGAGAAAAACATCAAACGCTAGGTAGAAAATTATCATCTGGACAATGTTTTGGTAGCACCTTAGGTGTCAGATCCTCTGAGCCTGCTCTAACCCAGTACAACTGTAGACACAGCTTCACTGTTCAATACAGAGGCAAACAAGGATTCTTTATCCACTGGCAACAACTAGAAGGCACTAGGCACTGACACCATCTCAAGATGTTCTACAGGAACATCATTTTCCCTTGAATTCATTTACAACTACTTGCAATGTTACACCATTTCATCAAGGAGGGTTGCTATTAAAGGAAAGTAGAATCAGTTACAGGCATTCCAAATCATTAACACGTTTACAGGCACTTTACTAAAGGAAGAAACAATGTTGATGGTTTATGGTTTAGAAGTGAGTGAAATTCAAGGCTCATCAATTAAGCTCATTTATTTTTTCCTACAGTTGATGGATTGAGTTAATCCCATGTTACAGATACACTATAAATGGAGGGAGGGGGGAAGAACAGTACTATGAGAGATAAAGCTACCAAATTCATCACCAGTTGTATTTATGCCAAGCCACTAGAGGTAGCTTCCTTCTTTTCCTGTGAGTTTCACAGGCTTAACAAGTTTTTTATAGAATTATTTTGCTTGGATAGGACCCTTAAGGTCATCAAGACCAACTGTCCCCTAGCTCACCACTAAGCCACATCCCTAAGCTCCAGACCCACATGACTTCCCTCCATGAATCCACACAAATCCAGCACAGACCAACACACCAACACCCAGATGCAGTGCAGGTCCAGGCTCTTCTCAGCCAGTTCACAGAGCATCTCCTGCTCTCGTGTCACATGCACAGCTTTGGTCTGGAGACAGCCAGGGACAGGAAGAACAGGTCTGCTCACACTATGTCACACCACAACAGCAGTCCTGAGGAAACGAGATGTCAACACCAGGACGCTGAGCAGCGCTCGCTCTGACACACTGTGCCTTCCAAAAGTGGATGTGGCGTTGAGAGACCAGAGAAGGTGAATGAATAATGGTGTGGGGTTCGTCTCCCTCTGTAACTGCAGATGGTGCCTCAGCTCCCACACCTGTGAGCCACCCCTGGGCTCTTGCAATGGGAGATCACTGGGATCCTTTTCATTAAGCAGCTCTGCACTCTGAGTATTTTAATTCCTGCTAGTTGTTACTCATCACCTCATTGAAGTGCTCAGGCCTTACAGGAACTCATAAAACAACAAACATGTCAAACCACTCATGGACTACATGAAATCAACTCACGGGTTATAGAAATGAGAGGCTACGGCTGGAAAGTGATTTAAAGTGCAGCTGAATTGGCATGAAGGTCCAGGAAGACAAACACATCACAGATACTCTTGAATTTTCGTTTCCAATTATATTTATTCACGTTCCAGTTCATTAAAGGCACAGATTAACATTCTAGTGCCTCAGCACATCTTCTCGTTTACATTCCACGGCTGCAAGTCAGAACAGAATTTTTTTTTTAGAAATAACTACAGCACTACAGATTTCACAATTTGCTGAAGATTCAACTCTTTGCCACAAAGCAACAGAAAAACCAGTGTCAAGAGAACAGGCACTGTGAAACCCTGTTTTTTTCCTCCACTAACACAGACTGAAATGTGTAAGCAGCAGCAAGCTCACAGTAACTATTTTCTCCTCCAGTATCTTTCCAGTTGCAGAGCTCAGTCACATTTTGTAGGAGCCTGAAGTTTCTACTTGGATGCCTGAATAGACTAAGTGTGAAAATAACCACCAGAAAAAGCAGCAGTAAAAGGTGGTGAAGAACCAGACTCTAAAATGTAAGGAAAAAGGAAAAGAAGCCCTGCAGTTCAGATAAATGATAGGCAGTTCTGATTTTTATTTGAAACTGCTCCATTACGTCTTTTTACTGAAGTATTGAAGGTGTCTGAAGATCCTTCATATAAAGAGAATTCAGATTAATTATATCCTGTTCTATCCATTCCATAAAGAGCAAGGCGGTGGTGGAGTTCCCATCCCTGGAGGTGTTTAAGGACAGACTGGATGTAGCACTTGGTGCCATGGTCTAGCTGATGTGGTGATGTCAGTTCACAGGCTGGGCTTGAGCAGGTCAGTGGGCTTTTGCAGCCTCAATAATTCTGTGATTCTGTAATTTCTGAGGTTGAAATCACAATTATATATTTTTACCTCAAAACCTATACAAATCACCACAGAAAGTGGCTAAAGAGAAATTTTAGTACTAAATAATCACTGCTACACTTAAAAATAAAGAAAAAATCCAACATTCTATACTGTATTTGTAAAGACAAGTGAAATACTTTATCTAAGTAATGAAAAGAAACCCAAATAAACTGCCTAATCTAGACGTTTTACTAGCAAGCTGCTCTATGGTAGAGATCAAACTCCTTCTGACTTTCATGTGTTCTGTGAAAGTCACTATAACCTGGGGAACCGCTACATCACGCTTCAAAATCCAGGCTCTTTTGGTGATTGTGGAAGGGAATAATCAAGCTGCTCTGTTGTCGCGTTCCTACCTCACATTTAAAGAAAGCAACGACACCCATACGGTGTTAAACCCCAAGTTACTATGGTATCTGAAAGGAACCTCAGGCCAAGCACTAACAGATGTTCATGTCCATAAAATAAAGCAGCTGAAAACATCCTCACGGTTTGGATGCATTTACTACTAAAAGAAATAATATGCTGAAGAAAACCTGCAGGCTATACAACGGGTGTAGTTTGATTTACTACCAGGTTTGTATCTTAGAAGAGAGGTACAAGCAGAAAAACCTGCAACATCTGTAAAAATTTTAAGACTAAAAGATGAAGGGCCCTGGTAAGTCTGAATAGTGTTCTCCTGCAGTTTTCTATCCTGTCTTCGCTGACACTTTTAAGTCAGGGACACGGAACACTAAAAAGGTACCTACATTTTATCTTTCATATAGTTACTCTGCATTAAAATTTTGCAGGAACGTGCTAATCCCCGATTCTTATTGTCTGCACAATCACAATAAGAAACGAGCTGTTAAATTTTTCTCTATTTAAATGTTTCAAAATATGCCATAGACACTTTGAGTCTTCCATTTCGAACTGAAAACAAGTTGAATTTTATGGAATGTTTCCAAGGAAACAGTATTTTGAACAGGATAAACCAAGCTTCACATCAATCCAGTTCTACATGGAGAGGGAAAAAAGAAAACAACAAAGAAAGGAGTGAGGCAGTGATCCTGCGTCGTGCCTGGAACTGTTATTCCTGTAACGTCTTGCCTGTGATTCCTATAATGTTCCTAGAGAGATTCATTTACTGACATCTAATGCACTTTCCGAGGCTGCACAATTTCATCTTGTGACACCTCTCCCTCAGCACTGAAGCTTTTTTGGGGACCATGCTGTCAGAAAAAGAGTTGCACAGACAATAAAATCATGTAAATCCAGGCTGCTGCAAGGGTTTCAGCTATATTTATGCAAATGGACCTCATAGGAACGAAATAAATTCTGCAAGAAGCAGGGAGCAAGAAATTAAATCTGTTCTCTTGATTTCTTGAATTCAATATCTTTATTTCTAGTAAACATCCACAAAGAGACAAAACTCTCTCGTTGCAGTTGCATGTATTTCAGACCAGTTAAACACAAACCTCGAGTAATCTTCTTACACATTTAGTTGCTGCTCTGTCCTGTCAAGTGTCTGGTGTCAGGTAAAATAATCAATTACTGTCACAGTTTAAGAAAAGATGCTCTTGCTGATTCATGATCCAATCTCTTCTTGGCAGCTGCCGCAGTCCAAATGAATTGCAAGAAAGCAACTTCAGATTAATCAGATTCTGCTCTACACACAAGCACTCTGCTAATAATGATGCAAATGTACGTAAAGTAAATGAACGCAGTGAAGGGAGTGCGTGTGTGGTTAATGTCTGTTACTGGGACAAATAACTGCTGAGGACATAGTGAAACTGTAAAAATAGCTCTTAGGACTGCGTGAAGTTCATAAATTAGTAGCGTACAACACGAACGTCATCAAACCAGCAACAGACTGTGTTCAGAGGTTTGCTTATTGGTTTCTGCTTTTGTGGAGAAAAAGAAAACGGGTATACTGGATGCTAAAAGAAAAGCAACTGACTGCAACAGAAGCATGTGCTATAGAAAAACATGGTTTCACAGAACAATCCTGTGGATTGGAAAGGACCTCCTGGATCACCGAGTCCAAGCATCCCACACCAACAAAAAACCTCAACCCCGGGGAGCCTGACAAACACACCCTGCCCCCCTCCCTGCTGCCACTCCAGCAGGGCGGGAAGCACCACGGCTATACAGTTCTTCAACACCTCCAGGCATGGGGACTCCACCACCTCCCTGGGAAGGCCCTGCCAGTGCCTCCCTACTCTGTTTGCAAAGAATTTCTTCCTCAGATCCAGTCTAACCCTCCCCTGCCTTGACTGCAGATCAGTACCCCTGCTTCTGTCAGCAGTCACCAAGGAGAAGAGGCCAACATGCACCTCTCTACAACCTCCCTTCAGGTAGTTGTAGAGGCCAATGAGGAGGCCCCTCAACCTCCTCTTCTCTAAACTAAACCTGCACAGCTCCCTCAGCCTCTCCTAATATGACTGGTTCTCTAAACCCCTCACGAGCTTGGTAGCTCTGCTCTGGACTTGTTTCAGCATCTCCATGTCTTTCCTATTACGAGGGGCCCAGAACTGACACAGTACTCGAGATGAGGCCTCCCAAGGACACCAGAACCTCCCTTCTCCTGCTGACCATGCTATTCCTGATCCAGGCCACGATGCTGGGCACCCTGTTGTCTCCTGTGAAGTTGGCTGTCTGCCAGCACCCCCAGGTCCTTTTTCTGCTAGGCAGTTTTTGAGCCACTCATCCCCGAGCCTGTAGAGGTGCCTGGAGTGGTTGTTACCGAAACACAGGACCCATCACTTGGCCTTCTTGTCTCTCAGTTGTTCCGTAAGAAGAGTTACAAGTACAGGCTCTAAAGACAACAAAGCACGTGTGTCTCACAAATGTCACTCAGACACATTTAATTAGCTCAGACCAAACCACAGACACGGGTGTCATGGAAATTCAAACTGAATTCTTATGGTGGGGTTTTTTTTTTGGATATTCCTTCCTTTTTTTATTTCTTCACCCACTCCATCACTTACAGAACAGGCACCACAGGAGACTGACAAAACAACAGATGATGGATTGTACAGTCGGTGTTAAAACGCAGCATCACCCAGCAGGTGCCTGAAGCCTTACAAGTCACTGTATTTATGAATCAATGGATTTGGTAAAGAATGGACTGAAATTCAAGACACTGAGGCCCACAGAAACATAGAATTGGTTAGGTTGGAGAAGATCTTTAAGATCACCAAGTCCAAACATTAATGCAACTGTCCTGGAGCTCAGGAACAGGGTTGAGCATTGGCCTTAGGACAGTTGCATCTCCGTGACTGTGAAACACATCCAGGGATGGCATTTCAAACCCCATTCTGGGCAGCCTGTGACAAGGCCTGATGGCCCTTTCCTCATGTCCAACCTAAACTTCCCCTGGGCCAACTTGAGGCCATTTCCTCTTGTCCTATCTCTTGTTTCTTGTGAGAAGGGACCAACCCCCACCTTTTTACTCTCCAAAAGTTATTTTTCCTTAAGAAAGACAAAAAGTCTCTCCTGAGGAAAGATTTAAAACCCCAAAAAGCTGCACTTAAACTGAAACTAAGTCAGTACCACAACTGAAAGTAGCATTCCCACCCTTGTGGGCTCAGACGCCCATTTTGCTGCATACACCCTCTCTTCTGCTGCTGTAACTACTCACAAAGTAATACAGCCACAGTGGGGAATGAACCTGGCTGAAAACTCACTCTTGAGGTCAGTTTTTGGAGAACAAGCTACCCAGCTGGGTTGACCATGAAGCTGACACAAACAGTGGTAGGGGAAGTGCTAGCAACCGCTTCTCATGGCCAAATCACCACAAAGTCTTCAAACTACGGTTTAGAATAAGAGTTGCAAATCTTGAAAAACCACTGCCCTGACTGGAAATGGAAAAACTCCTTACAGGAACCAACTTCAGTAAGACTGAAATTCACATAGAAATGGATCATTTCTTAGTAATCAAACCCAGAAAAGCTGCTAACAGCATAAAACTATAGAACAAGATTTTCAGTTTGCTCCTCAAGCACAGGTAGCCAGGGGATACCCTCAAGAGAGCCCCTTGGAAAGCAGAACTGGAACATGCTGATCGCAAGCTCACAGACGGTTAGGGATTGAAAGGGACCTTGAAAGATCATCCAATTCAATCCCCCTGCCAGAGCAGAATCCCCTAGGATCCAGTCACACAAGAACAGGTCAGGCAGGTTTTAAACGTCTCCAGAGAAGGATGCTCCACAACCTCCCTGGGCAACCCCTTCCAGGGCTCTGGCACCCTCACCAGGAAAAAGGTTCTTCTCATCTTTATGTGGAACCTCCTCTGTTCCAGCTGACACCTTGTCCTATCACTGGGTGCCAATAAGCAGAGCCTGGCTCCTTCCTCCTGACATCTGCCCTTTCCATATTGATCAACATTCATGGGGTCACCCCTCAGGCTCCTTTTTTCCAAGCTCAAGAGCCCCAGCTCCCTCACCTTTCCTCATCAGGGAGATGTTTCACTCTCTTCATCATCTTCCTGGCTCTCTGCAAAGTATGAGATGGCAAGAAGCACAACCTGAGGTTACAGCAAAGCTCAGACTTCAGTTATGTGTTACACAAAATACAGTATTGACTGTGTGGCTGCAAGTCAGATCTGTTTCCACTTCACAAAAAGACACAGGACCTAAACATGTGAAGGACTACCACAGCTGAACTCAGTAAAAAGCAGCGTAAGAAAACAAATCACGATTTGAAAGAAGGCTGGGAAAGGTCTCATTTGGCAGTCTGATCATTTTGAGGAAGTAAGGAGGCTGTATGGGATTATTACAGATTTAAAGACTTGGGTTTTCATCTTCAAATCAGAAGAACAAGGCTGTAGGACTTAGCACACCTTCGGTCATCCCCATTCCTCGACCATCAAGGGATTTTGCTTTAATTAATCTCCCATCACACGAATATAGATGAAAGAGTTGCATGCAAAAGCAACGCAAAAAGCAACACCTATCCCACCCCACTGAGTACTGCTTAAGGAATTGCAGAACAAAACCTATGTATGTTACATTGGGTTCTCTGACAGATCAATTACTAACGAGAGCTGCATTAAGAGCACACAAAGGCTTAATTTAAACCTAAAACCATGCGTAGCTTCCCCAGCTACATCAGAACTGACAGTAGCTGCTGCAATACTTTGTGTTCACTGACACATATACATGTATTTTTTATTTTAAATTAACTGGGGGTTTCAGTAGAGATGCAGATGTGATTTATTATAGTTAATCCTCTCCTTCTAATCACCACCTTGGTACTGTTCCCCACTCTTACTCCCACTACTCCTCTACTGGTGTCACCTCCAATTGTTCACGTCACTGTCCACAACGTCCTACCAGAAGCCAAATAAAGTAAAGCAAAAGGAGAATTAGAAATAAACAGAAGTGTTCAAACAGCAAAAGAGAGATGCTACATTAAAGACTGAGTAAAGAACGACAGGAAATATTTACAGGGCGACGTGACAGCTGGTGAGTGCTTTTAACAAGAATTTAAAAATATTTAAAATAATTATTTCACATATCTGTACCCGAGCACCACAGTAAAGATGTTGCGACTTTGTGCCAAATGCTGTACTAACATCAAGACAGTTTTTGTTTGAATGATATTTCAACCTTATTACTTTTATTAACCTTAATTCTCACTTCCCTTTCTCTCATCTGTTACCATCAGTTGCTGCCTAGCCCAGGCATCCCTCACTGAGGGATCCAAAAGCAACTGCACTCTTCATGTGCTCTGCTACGTCAACCTCCACACTCGTTTCTTTCTTCCTAGTAATCCTGCCTTCATGCCTTCTTTGATGTGTCTCACTGTAATGTCTGGGAGTCAACTGCCACGCAAAATTAATGTGTTGCACTCCTTCAAATTCCTGCTCAAGCCTGTTACCCCCAAATACATGAAGAATCGCAGAACCATCCAGGCTGGAAAAGACCTCTACGATCAACCAGAGGTCTTGACCTAACATCACCACAGTAAGTTAGACCATGGTACTAAGCGCCACGACCAGTCTTTCCTTAAACATCTCCAGGGATGGGGACTCTGCCACTGACCTGGGCAGTCCATTCCAGTGTCTGATAATCCTTTCTGGGATGAAGGGTTTCCTAACATCCAACCTAACCCTCCACAGGAGCAGCTTCAGGCCCTGCCCTCATCCAGGTGCTAGTTGTCTGGGAAAAAGAGCCTGACTCCCATCTGACTATGACTTCCCTTCAGGGAGTTGCAGAGAGGGAGAAGGCCCCCCCTGAGTCTCCTCCTGTTCAGGCTAAACACCCCCAGCTCCCTCAGCCTCTCCTCATCAGACTTTCCCTCCAGTCCCTTCTCCAGGCTTGCTGTTCCCCTGGACCTGCTCCAGCAGGTCCTCAATCTCTTTCGTGAAGTGAGAGGCCCAGAACTGCCCCCAGTACTCAAGGGCGAGGCCTCCCCAGTGCCCAGTACACGGGGAGAATGACATCCCTAGTCCTGCTGGCCACACTATTGCTGCAATTAATGACCTAGGTCACTAGTGTGACAAAACCTTGCCCTTGCACACAGACAGTTACAACAAGCCATACTGGAATTCATGCCACAGCTATGTCCTATATTAAAAATCTCCTTTGGATCCTTCGGGATTGCCCAGCAGGTCTGAGACACATCAGATCATATTTCAAGAGCAGAGACATCAAGTGCTACAAAAAATACATCTCCCAGGCTGAGTTTTAATAAGGGATTTTTGTGATTTGAGGCAAGCACACGAACAAGAATGCTGTTAGACTTGCCCATGTAACGCAGCTCATGGACTAAATACTTTAAGCTGAGTTTATTAAATATATATGCACGTAGTAAAGGTTACTGCCAAAGGGAACTCCAAATAAACACCATTAAATTATCCATTGACATTTTATTAAAGTTGAAAGCTGCACTTCAGCTGGCAGATAGGTATCTGCATTGCTTCAGGTAGTCTAGGATTTATTTCAAATGGCCCTATAAAATACAGCCGCAGTGCTTCCACGGATAGGCTCAGGGCTGGAGAATAGATGCTTTTGGAACAGGTAAGGTGGTTTAACTAATTGACCCTATTAGTTACATGCTGTTCCTCCACAGATCTGGTCTTTCTGAACGCTGTTCCCATTATCAGCTGCCAAGATAAAAAAATAATGGTAAAACTGTACCTGGAACAAGGCAGGTGAAACACAACAGGCAGGGAGAAACAACTAATAAACCCTATCAGATACAAACTGGTTTCTATAGACTTATTTATGTATCTCTGCATTAAATTCCCCAGGTTACTCATTACAAAAGAATTTATTACAATGAATGCAGTGTAACACTGAACCCTAAGAGACTGACCCTGCATGTAGTCAATGAACTTGCTGGATCTTAAAACAGGGTCTAGAGATACACACATCCCACTCCTGCTCTTTATCAGCTTAGCTAGGCTTGGCTTTAGCTCTGTGCAGTGTTCCCCAGCATACAAATTACCTTACAGAATCATTATACAGTTTTGGCTGGAAAAGACCTTCCAGATCATCGAGTCCAACCTTTTCCTAGCCCTAACAGCACCACTAAACCCTGTCCCCCAACGCAACAGCTACCCTTAAATTATTATACAATGCTAACAGTGAACATGTCAGCCCATTATGCAGCTCATGTTTCATAAACCGACATGAAAGGTCACAAGGATGAAGGAAGCGCGGGGCAGTGTGTATTATTGACTGAGAAAGTACCCCTCGTTTCTTTAAGCAATCTCAGCAGGCAACTTGGCAAATCTTAGCTAGCTACATCTCACAAATCACCATGTGAAGAGCAAATCTTTTAAAGGCTACTCGGAGATGTTTTGCACCTTTGCCTAAGGTAAAGTGCTATGAGTTCCTATGTAAAGGCATGTCCCCACGCTAGTAGAAGGCAGAAATACCTTTCAGAAGAGCCCTACCCATCACTAGCAAATCACAGTAAAAATCTCTCTTTATCTGACAGCAGCAGGGCAATTATTAAAAAATGTCAATGGAATAGAAAAAATAAATTTAAAAATCCAAACTCACAGAGGACGCTGCCAAAATCGAGAGTAAAACATTACCTGAAACACTAATTTCTTGCATCTCAATTTAAAACCAGCCACATCTTCACACTATGACAAAACCACAGACAAGCTTTTCATGGCAAAGAAGCCTCTCAGAGATAATTTTTGGGAACAGAACCAATATCAAACTCACAAATGTCCCTACGAGGCAGTAGCAGTACTGAGAGGCTGTTCTTTCAAAGTATCTCTATACAATATAATAAACAAAACAAAAAGTTTGAATGACAGAATTATTCAGGCTGGAAAAGACCTCAGAGATCATCCAGCCCAGCATAGGAGCTAACATCACCATATCAGCTAGACCATGGCACTAAGGGCCACATCCAGTCTTTGCTTAAACATCTCCAGAGATGGGGATTCCACCACTGCCCTGGGCAGACCATTCCAGTGTCCAATCACCCTTTTTGTGAGAAGGAGCTTCCTAATATCCTAACTAACCCTCCCCTGGCAGCTTCAGGCCCTGCTCTCTCATCCTGACACTACCTGCCTGGGAGAAGAGCCTGACCCCCATCTGACTACAGCCTCCCTTCAGGGAGTTGTAGAGAGGGAGAAGGTCCCCCATGTCTACTCTTCTGCAGCCTAAACAACCCCAGCTCCCTCAGCCTCTCCTCATCATGCTTGATTAGTGTTTTGGACTTACAGAAGGATGACAGAACACTGAGAAATGAAAGCAAGAACCAGCAGCAACACAGATGAAAAAGGCAAAGGTACTGAATTTCATCCAAAGAGCTATAACTAGTTCTTCTCTCTCAAGATTTGTTTTCACAACAGGACCTAAGTGTCCACAACAAGCCTGCAGAGCTACTTGGAAGAGGATATTCAATCCAGACTGGAACCTTGATGTAGAATCAGAGCATGCTGGAAAGAAGCCTTGCTCACTTAGTCCTTCACTGGGAATGTAATCATGTCTCAGGATTAAAACACATCCAGTCCCCTAAGCGGTAAAAGATGAAAAGGAATTCAGCTGGTCTAGCAAAGACCTCATTAGCACATCAGGACATTCCCAGGTTGAGATTCTATCTACCTCAGTAGCATGAAATCACCCAGGCTTCAACAGATTTATAATACAGATGGATTTTGAGAAGAAACGGCAGCAGCTGTGTCTACTCATCAACTCATGTTCTTTCCACAAGTACCTATTCAGAACATTCCCCTTTACTCCTACCACTGTTCACCAACAAAGAGCCTTAAGAATAACACCTTGTTTTACAATTGACAGAACATCCACAAAAAGACTGTACTGAGAAGGCCTGCCATAAAACCATATGGTCAAGGAACACTTTTAAAGGTAAAAGCAGGGTCAAACTATGGTCATTCTAACCCAAACTTCTCTGCCAAGGGAAAATGAGAAGATGCTGTTCTGGGATTTACTGTAGACACAACTCAGTGGACAACAAATAAAATCTTATACAAGCAAATACCAGAGTGAAACTTCTCCTGAATAAGGAATTTATAAGTTTTGATTCCAAAGATACACCCTGACTGAAAGAAAGGTGATGTGAGACAGTATTTCATGTAATAATTAATTAATAAAGCACTCAATGCTCACCCATCTCTTCCCTTGCTGACAATTTTCACTTCAAAATAGTATATGCCACAGGCTGCAGGTATAGGATGTGTAGCTCGAACAGAAGCAGCGTCTTTCGGAGTTTTTCCATGACCTGAAAAACAATTGCGTTGAAAACGCAACGAAAATGTACGTTAGATAATTGCAGGGGATGACTCAAAGGTATACACACACCAACCACGCGAAGCAGAGCGCTTATGTAATGAGCAAACAATACACAATGTCCTCATCAGCCTCAGTTATTGCTGGAATATTTTCTTCCAACAGTAAGTTTTCATCGTAAGTGACTAGAGAATGGGATGAGAAGCTCTGGAACTGCTGCTTCAAGGGAAATGAGGAAAAAAAAGGTCTCAGTGTGTTAAGTTATGTAATTGACAGAAGCCTACCTGGGTGTGACACTGTTGGATTTTACAAATGCACACAGGGTTTACCCATTTATTGTAGACTGAAACACGACAAAACAGTTCACTGCTTTTTAAAATGCTTATTTAAGATACTTCAGAATCACCAAATGGTTTAGGTAGGAAGTGATCTCAGTGATCATCTAGTACCACCCCTCTGCCATGGGCAGGAACACCTGCAACCAGACCAGGTTGCCCAGAGCCCAATCCAACCTGGCTTTGAATACTTCCAGGGATGGAGCAACCACAACCTCCCTGAGTAACCCGTTCCAGAGTCTCAGCTCCCTCACGATGAGGAATCTGCCTATAGAGAGAGGCAGCACCAATCACCTCTTATCAAATGGCATCTGCTGGGCTAAAGAGAAGCCTCCACTTCACCATAGTCACACCTGCAACCAAAACTTCACCAGCACAACACACTCCTTGAGATTAGGTTTATCCTACAAAGTTTTTCTGACCCAACTAGTTAAGATAACCAACCAATTACAATACTTTCCCAGCTGCAAATGCACTTCAATACATTCAACATTTGCACCAACTCATGGGTTTTACAATATTCAACTTAGTACTGTCCTTCTACATGATGTTTTCAGACGTCCCACATGATCAAAGACCAGTACTTCACCTCTCCATACACATGAGAGCAGGTCTGTCTTACTGATCATCACTTTTCTTCGTGCCCTGCCATCAAAGTGTGTAACCTCAGAGCTTCCACAAAGTGGCTTGGCTATCAATAAATGAGATTATCACTCCTACCTATGCAGAAATCCTTTGGCTAAAAGGCACAGAAAACTTTCTGTGCAGAACATGGAACTCCTGAGAGATCCCTTAAATTCAGATGGCTGTGATTAAATGATGCGATAGTCAGGGGGTGGGGAAGGAAAGGTTCTTTTTAAACGTCCTTAGGTTGTTACTTTAAAATAGACTGCAGAGAAGTTCCCTTGGTTACTCTCCGCACTTGACAATCTGTGTAGTTTCAGTCTGAGTCAGTGTCCTTATTTGGGCAAGTGTTCCACATAGAAGACTAAAGTAGTAGGAACTAGCCAAATATTATTGAAAATGTACATATATTACCCAGCAGACTGTGTTTTGTGAAATCACAATCCCAAGTGTTTGGAAACAAGGCCAATTTAAGGTATTCTGAGCACCTCTTCCTGAAACTAGTCGCCTCTTCCCATACCCTCTCCAGTCCACATCAGCAATTTGCAAGGACAGACCATGAACCAGAGCTCATCAGGCTTTAAGAAACCCACCAGATTCCTTTAAGCAGCAGATCAGTTCCCTGATCCAGTCCACAAGGCAGCCCCACACAGCTGTCACACCGCAAATACCAGGTCGACACTGGGGCACAAGTAACTGGACACCTCACCAGTACTGCCAAGCACTTCATGTGTGGAGCAACGTGCTTTGGGAAGTCTGTGTCCAAATGTACTTTCATCCCATTAAAAGAGAAGACACCTAAATTTAGACCTGCTGTCTGCCCTTTTAATATCATCTCCTAGGAACCCCATTTTACTACTTGAATATGCAGCTTCTGGGTTGTAGTTACACATAGTTCTTACTTCTGACAGAAAATTCAACAGCACCAAGCAGTTAACTATTCTCAGATATTCAAAATTGTCTCAAGTTGCATCAGGGGGAGTTTGGATCAGGTATCAGTAAAAAACATGCACTGAAAGGCCTTGGAACAGGCTGCCCAAGGAAGAGGTTGAATCACCATTGCCAGATGTGTTTCAGAGTCGTGGAGATCTGGAGCTTAGGGAGAAGGTTTAGGGGTGCCCTTGGGATAGCTGGGTTAACGGTTTGACTCGATGATCTTGAAGGTCTTTCCTAATATAAACGATTCTATGATTCCATGAACATGGCAGTTGAGACTCCCACAACTACCAACCTATGCTGCATTATGTGAGCAGCCAGGGGTTACTAGTACCAGCTTTAAAACAAGAAAGAGGCTCTTTGCAGAGCAGGTAGTTGTCAGCAAAATGTCTTACCAAAGGATATTACAGATTGTCATGTTTAAGAGGATACCGGGCAAGCTCCTGGAACTAACTTTAACTGAGAACCTGCCTTCAGCTCAAAATGTCTGAAAACCAAGAGGGGAAGACAAAGGGAAAGCACAGATCCATCACATATGCCCAACACGAGTTTAGATTGTTCCTCAGGCGCTCACTTATGGACACTGTCAGTGCTGGAACAGCAAGCTGAGCATCCCATCAACTCGACATCACACATGGCTGCCATGCTCCTCTGTAACCTGAGTCCCCACTTCCTTGCTTGTGAATAAAAGGGAACGAACTTTGACACCGAGCTCTGCACATCTGAATCAGGAGGTTCCAACCCCCTGAAGTAGGTGATATGTACACTGAGTGCTCTATGTTCACCACAAGAAGCCACTTCTGCAGTCACAAGTTGTGGTTGTTCAAGGATTTTCAAGTACGTAGCACTAAAAATTTATCATTTTGGGCATTAAAAAGAGAATTGTGCTAAAAGATGCACTGGGGCAGAGAAGGGAAAACAGGTGTGTGAAGCTTGAACATCATGCTGTAAGTGAGATCCTGGGTGAGTCCAGTTACCAGAACTGGGTTTAACTGGGCTTTTCATGAAAAGCATTTAAGAACCATAACTGTGCTTAAGAGTAAAGCTTTATTTTATTTTCTAAGCATTCACACTGATGATTTTGACTATGAGCAGCATCTTCACTCCTTTAGTGAAATTACATAGAATAGTTTAGGTTGGAAAAGACCTTTAAGATCACAGAGTCCAACCACTAAGCTAAATTTAAATTCCCCCTTCCCCCAAGTAGATGGAAAGCCAATTCAGATAAATCCATATCCAGAGAAGCTATTTCAGCTTTCAAAAATCATAGAATCATCAGGGACTGGAAGGGACCTCAAAATATCATCTAGTCCAATCAGCAGGATCACCCAGACCAAGTCCAGGTAGGTTTCAAACATCTCCAGAAAAGGAGACCCCACAAACACCCCAGGCAGCCCCCTCCAGCACCCCATCACTCTCCCTGGGAAGAAGTTATAGAACCAGTCAGGATTGGAAGGGACCAAGGGATCATCCAGTTCCACCCCCCCTGCCATGGGCAGGGACATCCCATCCTAGAGCAGGATGGCCAGAGCCTCCTCCAGCCCAGCTTTAAACACCTCCAGGGACAGGGCCCCAACCACCTCCTTGGGCTCTCCCCACTCTCAGAGTGTAGAACTTCCTCCTCACATCAAGCCTAAATCTACCCATCTTCATCTTTGAATCTGTGGAAGGCTTTACGCACCAAACAGCTGTGGAAGAAGTCTATGGGAGTGTCCACCTAGACCAAAGTTAAGCATGTTTATATAGTTTAAATCCCTAAATGACATTTACATAAGCTGAACTGCAGTTATTTCAATGCAATGTGGGTTCAATGCCTTGCACCCACAGCCTAAAATAAAATAATCAAGGCCTAATCTTCTGTTGAATTCACAAGGGAAGTGTCACTCACACAACAGAAAAAAACCCCAACTCAACATTTGTTGAAATCACTGATTTTACTTCAACTTTTCCAGCAGTTTCAGGGCTACAAAGGTGCCCAGAGCAGGGTAATGGATGTCTCTCAAGTGTTTTCTGCCAGGGTAATTTTGTCTGCTATAGAAATTGGGATGCAACGTCTGCACTGAAAAAATAATCTAGTTTGTGGGTTTGTGCTGCTCATGCGGCAGCCGCTCTCCCAACGTTGCAACACTCTCCTCGGCTTTTTTTGGACATTTGTCACAAGATGAAGTGAAGTTACTAAAGGACTTGCCATGATTTTATAGAAACGATGATTTCATCTGTTTACCTAATTCTTTCACGGTTGCAAGTCTGCATCGAGCCTGTATTTTTATCTCCCTATATACAGAGCACAGATCATTATCTGCAGGAACTTGCCTGTCTAGTGGAATGTTCAGATTACACACAAAGTTTATGAAATCCCTGTTTTTCAACGAGATCCATGTGTTAGTTCTGAGTATTTTACAAATAGCTAGGAATATTTTAGAAATACGTAGGACTGTTTAGGAAGATGTCTTATCTTAACAGCTACACGTTTTGTGTGGTAACTGCTTCACACTTCTCTGAACGCTGATGCTTTCTTTACCGCTTACCTACAGCTCAGAGCTGTTGATACTAAAATTGAGATTACATACTCATCTTTCTAATGCTGTTTTTTCTGCCTATCTAGACAACAAATGTCCATCCAGAAAACAAAAATACCCCTGGGTATAGTCTGTCCTACCCAGATTTTGACAATACATCCTAACCAAGAGGCAGAACGTGTACGAGTGTTAACAGCTCACTGCGGAAAGAAATTTGCCTGTTGCAGTAAACAACATGACAAGTCAATGCCTCTTCCTTGCAACCACCTCCCCATCTGTGTTTTCCTTCTCTTTTTTTGAAGTAATGCAATGACTTTGAGAGATAACACAAAGGAGCACTGACCCTCGGGTTTTGTTTGACCTCCAATGAATTTCAAGAGCTGTTTTCCTGACACTTCCTTCCTTTAAAACTCCCCTGCTTGATCGATGCCTGGTTTTGTGGCAGTTTTGATTTTTAAGCTCTCTCTAGGATGCTGGTAAAAACCTTTAGGCCTGGAAATGCAGCAGAAAAAGCAAAACACTGCTGCAGTGCGTTGAATGAGGCATCTACTCACATGTTACCATAGAGGATGTCCACCGGTATGCAAGAAAATGAAAGGAATCTTCAAAATTACACCATGACTCCTCTCACAAACCGACAAAAATCTCATTGCTGACAAAACGTCAGCCCATAAAAATTTGAAACAGTTACAGGAGAAAGGGCCTTTGAAAGCTTTTGCTCTGATATCCATGCTTTTCAGAACCAAGTATCCCCAACAAACCCATGGTGGAAGGAAAGCACTGATGTTACCACCTTCTGCTTCCTATTAGTCATAGATAGGAAGAAATTACTCCAAACCACTATTTTCTGGCCACAAATCTACAGAGGCAGCAGAGAAAGTTTAAGTGTATGAGACACCTACACTACAGTATAAGAAAATAATAATAATAATTACTTTTGATTAGTGGTTCCTTTGGAGAGAGTCGCCTTTTCCACCTTCCCCCAGTGTTTTGGTCAAGAGCACAACAGATCTTTATCCATGCTTAGTGTCCAATTCAAATTTCCTTTCAACCAAACCCTTGACTGCCCTTCCACAAGTACTTGGATAACTTCAAAAGCACCAACAGTGCCAATATTCCATGAGAAGATGGTTTGAACATGTCCTATTGAGGCCACTGCTTGCAACTCATTTGTGGAAAAGAAATATTTCACAGGACTAAGCACATTCTTACTTGCCATCTTCCCCTCTCCTCATTGAACCTCCTCATTTTCTTCTCTTTTGTCATATTCTTAGAGCTGAAGGAATCAGGAGGAAGAAAAAGCAGCAGATGTTTGTGAGTTTTGTCCCAGTCTTGGGGTAGAAATGCTCCAGCACCACTCACCCGCTTAGCCCAGTCAGCAGCTCCAGGTGCAAGGCTGGTAAAGCATACATGGGCTGCCCTAAGAAAACCCCTTCATTAAATCACCAGGAAGAAAAGAAGGGCCACTCAAGAGGCCATTCACTCCCATTTGCAGTTAGGAGAAAGAAAAGTGTATTCACATTATAGTGACACCTCTCTTTTTCACAGTCCTCTGGGCTAATCCAGGAACTCTTCAAGCTCCATCACTATTATTTAGGAGCTGGAGTAAAGGTATTTTATTATTATAACTTACTAACTGCGCTTCACGCCTTCTGGTATTTTTGTCTATGCTACCTCTGCATCAGAATCATGCTGAGTCTCCTGTAATTTCTTTGAGATAATGGATTATTTGTTAATTTTAACACCAAGGCAGAAGAGTGATGAAAAACAGGGATAGCACAAGGAATGCTTCAAAATATATTCCTACAGTTACACCAACAGACCAGAAGGGTTCCATCTCTGAATTCTAGCTCATGAGCAAAAAGAGTTGGCCAAAGAAAAACAAAACAAGCAGAAGGGACTCAATGGCCATAAAGCCATGAACATCTCAGAAGAAGAAAAAACCACCAACCCACCATCACTAAGCACCAAAAAACACAAAACACTTCTAAAAATACAAGGTCATAAAACACTGAACAAAAGCCAGGAAATTCAGAGTTGGGTATTAAATAACACATCCCTAAATCACTCAGTGCCTCCCAGAGACCTGCTCCGCAGTCGTCGACCTCCTTTATTATCTTTGCGTTGAACTTAGCGTTTTTAACAGGGTGGTTTGTGTGCAATAATAAAGCCTTTCTATTAAAGAAATCAAAAAAAGTCTCCGAGAGTACATTTAATCCTTTCACGGCAGCCAAATCCTGCCATGTGTTTGTGCTGCCGTTTTCCTCCTCCCATTAAACAGTAACATGTTTATCGAGATTTCGCCTGAATTTCTCCCACTGTAAATTCTGAGAAGGGCTAATTGCAAGGTTGTTTTTTTCCTTCCCTCCTCCCATCACACTCATTTGAGGACAGACTGACAAAAGATCTCCAGCTCTTCGCAGCCAACTCGGAGAAGCGGTTTGGAATCTGCCAACATTTCTCCTTCAGGACTTGGGCCTAGAACACCAGATGTGTCTGGGTTGTTTTTCAGGTCAGGGAGTAGCGCGCTCGTGTTTCCAGGTTTCACGACATTTCGTAACAAACCACCACAAGTTTTCTCTTCTGTTGCCTCTTGCTGGTTTACACATGCTCTTGTTGATTTCCTTCTGTTGCCTCTTGCTGGTTTATAGACACTCTTGACGATTTCCTTCCCATTTAAACACATACACACTCTCTGATTTTTACCTTTTCTTTGAAAAATCCCTAACTTTTCAGTACAAAACAGCTCGGCACAAAGTTATGAAGTTGCCTTTATTACCCAAAGTCCCATTGTCATTCCTTCCCTCCAGTGCCCCTGCAGCCTGCACAACAGTTAGGGCAGAAACTATTTACCAGTGACTTTAATTCCATTTTTTTTTCACAGTTTAAAAATAAACCGTGGTTGTTGGTTGTTTTTTCTCTCTCTCTCTCTGTGCTTTCCCCTCTCGTCATTTCCGTGTTGAATAGCTTAACGCTTGGTGCTCTTAACTCCATTTAACCCTTGGGCTTCTCTAAAGGAAAGGGGGAGTGAGGGGGGGGGGGGAAGAAAGGGAAGAAAAGGCACTTGTGCTCTCGCTCATTACCATAACCAGGACACGTCATGCCGAGTCGCCTTTATTCTCCTGCCTCAGCCCCAAACCTTCTGCTGATACCTGAATGCACACGGAGGGAGTCTCCGAGTTTACATAATGCCCACTCACCCCACAGGCAGAGGCAGGGGAAGGTGGGGGCGGCCCCTCACCACCCCCCCCACACCCCAACACGACAGAAAAAGGAATAGGGGTGGGGGG